>QANX01007034.1:3040-64209 GCA_003254975.1 Ochetophila trinervis | reverse complement strand
TATTATTGTATTTTACTTTGCCACGTATAAAAGATAATATATCTAACAGACAGAAAACAAACAGAATGGAAGAAATTGTCATTTAAACAAACCTCAAAGATTTGAATATCATTGGTAGAAAAATGTAATATACCATTTTTTAATATATAAATTCGTTTGGACCTTTTCAGTTTAATTTTGTCTTTTTTAGTCTCATTTTGAATCTTCATTTATACATATATATATATATATTGTAGAGTTATTGAGTTTCATACTTTTATTAATTTTAAATGTTTAAACTAATAAAAAATGAATGATCGTTTTTTTAAATTTTATCTTTATTACTTCTCTTTAAATGTAAGCTTATTTGAGTTTTTCATATGTTTTGTCTAATTTCTTTTAAATTAATTTTAGATCTGTATTTATATTTTTTTTAAATGAAATTGTTGAATTTTAAATATGTGACCGCTAAATCTTTTTAATTCTGAAACCACATTGAATCTATTACGTAATAATCATTTTACCAAAGGCTTGTTTATATATTAAAAAAATAATAAAAAAGACTTGTTTATATGAATTTGATACAAGAAAAAGTTCACACATAATGGTCCGATCGAAGCATTGAGGAGTCCAATTTTTGTTTGAGATAATACTAACAAAATCTTTTTTTTCTTAGAAAGAACTGTGTTTTAAATTCATTAAGGTGTTAACATATACACTTAACAATTCGATTCTTTGGTAGTTTGGAGTGGATGAAGTTATCACGTTGAGAATAGAAGCAGATCTTCAGCTTGTATCTGAAATTTTTCTTTTCTTCTTATCAATGTTATAATTTATTACAACTGATGGGGGAGAATTTTTAGCCGCAAAAGTTTGAACATTGAATATGAAATTGTATTTTTAATGATTTTAACATTAGGCTAAACCTATCAATACTGCTTGTGCCTTGTTCGAAAATACAACTTAGTTTAAATGTGATAGGTATATGAATGTATTCTTAGAGGATAATTATTAAAAGGGTTTCTTGGAGCATCGTGCTCTCTTGGTCAAGTTATAGAAAAATACACACGATGAAAAAATTAAAATTTTACCTATGAATAACTTTTATTAGCCAACTTTTCCTCAAAATGTCATTATCTTCAATGTGGGTATACTTTCACCCTTCCTAACTGATCTCCACTTCTAGTTTTGCTATAATTTCTGATTTTCTTTATAGTTAGCACTCTCAAGCACCATTTGGTTAAAATAGAGTGCAAAATATTTCATTTTGGCCTCAGCTTCGAGCTTTATTTTGAACTATTAACAACATGAAACTCAATTCTAAAATATGCCATGGTAATTAGCCTTGTTTTAATGGTCCTGTTAAAGTTGTATATATTAGTATATGCATATTGTTTGTATATTCTCAACTTAGTTGAAATAAAATAAAAATAAAATAAAAAAAGTAAGAAAAATCAGAAAAGTCATAGTATGTCCAAGGATGAAGATGACTAGACCCCAACTTGGAGTTAAGACATGTAGTTCGGGTATGAAATTGGAGATAGAGTATGAAATGAAGAACCATTTTCGACCTCTAGTCGGATACCCCAACTTGACGTAGTTAGGTATTTGACAGGAAAACCATATATCTCTATCAAATATCTTGACTTCCTCAAGTAGAGTTGTCTAAGTAAAAGTTGAGATAATTTATCAATATTATGATAAAAGTGCCCTAATGTCGAGTTGGATACCCTTATTTGATTCAGTTGGAATATTTGACAAAGAATCCATGACAATCTATCAAATTCCTCGTCTACATTAGGTCGGGGTACTTTTTCATAAAAAACTAGAATCCTACCCCAACTAGTAATTGAATATCTTGGCCAAATGAAGTTGGGTTGATATTTTGTTTATTTTATTGAATTATATTATATGATTTTTGAATTTTAAATTGTTTCAACTACAATAAAATGGACCTCATTCCAATAAATATTTCATATGATGGAAAATGGATTAAAAATAAAAAAGATGTGTGGTTATATGAAGATACAAAGATGAATGCAACATACATAAGAAAGAGTTCTATGATGTCTGATATGAACGATGCATTTTATAAATCATTAATTTTGGACCTGCCATAGTATGAACTGAGTATGAAGTTTTTCTTCACATTAAATATTTCAAATACATCGATGTGTCCTTGTACTATTGAAATGGACGTAGCAATATTTATNTAAAAATAAAAAAGATGTGTGGTTATATGAAGATATAAAGATGAATGCAACATACATAAGAAAGAGTTCTATGATGTCTGATATGAAAGATGCATTTTATAAATCATTAATTGTGGACCTGCCATAGTATGAACTGAGTATGAAGTTTTTCTTCACATTAAATATTTCAAATACATCGATGTGTCCTTGTACTATTGAAATGGACGTAGCAATATTTATTACCAACCAAATAACAAAATCACCCATATACAAGTCTCCACTATTTGTTGACTTAATTCCTAGAATGCTATAGTTTAAGATTATGCATTGTGTAAGAACTAAACATGCAATATTTTCTTCTAGTAATGGTAGCAACCAAATTCTGTTCTCAAAGCCTACATTATGGAGAATTTCAAATACACCCCCTGTGGTATAGTATAATTTCAAATACGACCCTGTGGTTTCGTATAATGCATAAATATCTTTACGATGTTCTGACCTAACACCAATGTTTCTGTCAGAGGGTAAAATGTCCAAAATACCCCTATATTGATTAAAATAATAATAAATTTTGAAAAGTTAAAAAAAAATTTGAAATCGTTTGACATTTGACTGTTATTGTGTAACGATCACAAAATTACCTATATATATTGTACAATGCAGTTTTAAAGACACCTTCTGAAATTGAATAATTACTCATTGTCAAATTTATTATTTCTTCAACCAGCATAACCATAACCACATACCAATTGCCATTTATTTCTCAACATCAAGTTTGCAAAAACACCATTTCAACTGCCAAATTTTCTCCTAACAGCAAATTCACATAGCAAGAAATTTAGAAAATGCATTCATCAACTAGTCGCAGCAATATAAACAGTAGCATTATCAAGTTTAAGAATAGAAGGTGTCAATGTGGAAGGAAAGCTGGTATAAGAATTTTTGAGTCAACAAGAAACTCATCCAAACTATATTTTTTCTGTTTACAAGGAAAATGCAACTATTCTGTTTATAGCTTTTGGACTCCTAATTATGAGGAGTTTAACACAGATAATGATGCAAGTAATGGAAAAATGTCCCCACCATCCAATGAGGCAAGTGAAATGCAGATTAAAAAGGAGATTAAAGCATTGGGAACCAGGGTGTAAAATATGGAGGCAATGCAAGGTTTAATGAAGGTCATTGTGTTTATGTTTGTTTTGCTCATTGTTGTATTTGCATTTGCAATGAAAGTTATGTAAAAATGTGAATATTGCATTTGCAATGAAAGTTATGGAATAAAGTAAAAACAAAATATATTGAAGTAAACCTCATCAAGTGAATATTGCAGTTACAACCTAGATTTCTATAATATAGGGGATACCACCCCATTAGTCACCCTAAAGGCCATCACTAACTAATTCTATGTTGTGCCTTCAAAAAAAGGAGGGTCATAGCTACAACCAATATATATCCATCCTAAAGCTATATGACTCAAAAAAATGGCTATCTACATAGCCCATCTAATTCCATTTATAGCCTTTCCATTTGCACTTTCCAAGTAGTTACAATAACATAAAATGGTCCAAAAATACACATTTTCACATCATAAACAAAAAAACATATAGCTTTCAACAACCATGCACTCACTTGATGACAAAAGGCAGCAACCAAGCATTTACAGCTACTGGTGTTGCTGCTGTGTTGAAGGACCTGCTTTCCCATCTCTTTGCTGCAAAAATAAGAGAATAGTATGAAAAAAAATTAAATTTTAATAAGGGTTAGTATTCATAAAGTTGTGTAAACAATAATGAATTAAGTGATAAAAAATACTTCACTGTTCTTTGATCTCTTTAAATTTTTTGAACAACTACTTCTATTATGACCAAGACCCTTGCATATGCAACATTTCAAAGTAAAGGACCTAGGCTTCTTTGCTAGCTCATATGGCTATTTCCTTCTACAAATTTTTGGCCTCCTAGGCAACTTTCCCTTATCTGGTGGTAATACATATTCAACCTCAACATTCGGCTACAAGCTCTCATTTGGAATTGGGTGGATTGCAGTGTTGTAAGTTTACAAGTATGTAGATGTCTTTAAGTTGATATGAACATACTCAATAGGGTTTTCTCTTTTGTACATAATGCATGTCATGGCATGCTTGCAAGGAATCTCACTTATCTGCCAAGCCCTAATCATTGTCTCATTGCACAAGCAGACTATATTATACTTATCCTCTTCAATCTCAATTGGGCCATTTTTTTTGGCACCATAAGAAGTCTACCATAATATGAAATGTCCCCATGACTCCCTAAAAGATGTCAAAACAAAGACAAGTATAAATAATAAAAATTCAGTCACCATTAAACACAAACAATCCTTAAACAAATAAACAAACAACTATACAAAAATATCCTAAACAACCCTAACCTTATATAAACCAAAAAAACTTGTATTTTCATTTCCATAAATAGATAACTAACCAAATAGTTATCTGCATTTGCATTTCCATAATCAGATAATAACAAAACAGTATTTGCATTTCCATAAACACTTAATAATAAAACAGTATTGCATTGGAAACCTAAACACTTAATAAGAAAACAGTATTGCATTTCCCTAAACAGATAACTAACCAAACAGTATATGCATTTCCATAATCAGATAATAACCAAACTTGAATTTGATTTGCATAAGCTTAAATAGTTTCTCATCATTTTCATTCACTATTAAACACTTATTGCAATTAATATAGTTAACATTCAACCATGACTCATGAAGCAAAGCATCATGAGTCAATTAATATTCAACATATTTAAACTAAATAGAGAGAAAGAAAACTAACTCACCTTCACAACAACAGACTACTTTCTCCTCAACTTCAATGTATGCACTCTATAAACCAACTTCAACGAATGCAATCTATAAACCAAAGAAAGTAAAAATTGAGTTAACAGTACAAAGTATTACTTTTAGTAAACACATTTGACACCAAAGAGAAAATAACAGAAAATATTTTGACACATTTTGACACCAAAGACTCATATAATATGTGCACATGTAGAAGAACAAAATGAAACATATAAAACCTTCAATGAATAAACGAAAAAATGCAACACAAACATACAAACCAATGATCAATTTTCAGAACCCAAAAACTTTGAAAATGATAAAAAAAAAAATGAAATGAAATTTCCAAAGTCATTTGCTTTGCTCATCAATCAGATAGAAGAAGAAAAATACAAATAAGGAAATTCCAATGTAGCAATCAAATGATGAAATCGATTATTGAAAAAAGATAAAAAAAACCTAAACACTAAAAAAATTAAAAATTTGAACTCAGGAGTTTCGGCGTCAATCTGAAAACAAAACCCATTCCCTTTCTTGAAAAAACATAAAAATTACAGAAACAATAAAACTAAGAGAGGAATGCCAAATTTTTTTGTAATTTTTGGAACAAAAACTTTCAAAATTAGATAGCATGGGGTTATACAAATACAAAGGAACAAAAACTTACTGATTCAAGAACCGTAAACTAAAAAAAACAAATGAGAAAAAAAAAAGAGAGAAAAGAACAACTTACGATGCTTCGTTTTCACTATGGAATACCAATAGTATCGTCTCTTCTTCTTCTTATTCTCTTTTTTTTTTTTAAGTATTATGAGTTAAAATTGAGTGTATTGTGACAAGATTTATGCATATAGGTTCAGTGGAAATGGAGGAAATTTTGGCTCGAAAATGTTTCTTCTCTCAAGTGTGTTAGGTTTTTTTTTTTTTTTTAAACAAAGGTAAAAGAAAAAGAAACTTGTTGAAGAAGCTTCACTACGCGTCTCGAGGAAGATGTCGTTTCAGTCAATCAACTAACATAAGGGGTTAAATGACTAAATTACCTTTCCGTCGTTAATTTTAACATATTTTTTTACGGTAAGAGGCGTTTATGCATTATACGATACCATGAGGTCATCTTTGGAATTATACTATACCACGGGGGTGTATTTGAAATTCTCCTGCCTACATTGCCATCCCAATGCCAATATGTAAGTGTCAAAAACACAAGTGTCAGAAATGCAAATTCTAGAAACTCAAATAAATGAAGATTCAAAGAATAATTTTGAGAATGAACTTTTACATGATGACTTTATTAGACGGTGGGCTTTGGATGATGTGGCTGACAGTCTTGATTATGACAATCCTTATCATTATTTTCTACATGGTGATGATTTTCGACATGATGGTCCACATTGGCATATCAATAATATGCATATGGTGATGATGTTCCATATGGTGATAGTATTACACATGATAGTCCAATTTTTTATCAATCTTCTTGATGATAGTACAGAAGAAGTTACTCATAAGGGTGACACATGTTATGATCAAACTTTTTTAGCAATGTAAATTAAAAGGTGATATGATTCTAGAAAATTTATGTCTTATTTTCCATATCTTCATCTTATCCCACTTCTTGAGTTTTCCTCAAGCATAGCTCAAACAATAAAGAAATAATAAATGTATACAAGTAAACATGAACTTAAAAAGCATTTGAGCCATAAAAAGAAAAGAATAGACAAATAAAAAAGTAGTAAAAAAAAACATATGTAGCACCAACATAATATTCCGACCTTATAGTTTCGGAGTCTCTGGCTTAGGGTTGAATATTGTCTTATAAACGATCTACAAATAACCCCAATCCCAAGTTTGAGACTCTGTTCTCATGGGATCAAGATATTTGACATAAAAAATTAGCCTCTCTATCACACACTCTGACCTCGTCAAGGCAAAGTATACAACTCAAGATCGGGGTGTTTATTGCAAACTCATAGTAACACCTTGACTTTGTGTCGGAGACCCTGCCCTCATAGGCTCAAGTATTTGACAGAGAAAATTGATCTCTCTATCATACTCCAGCCCCACTAAGGCGGGGTATCCAACTCTAAATTGGGGTGTTTTATTACTAACTCATATGAATAACCCGAACCTTGAGTTGGAGAAGCCACCATTTTGGGGTCAGGGTATTTGACAAAGAGAATTGGTATTTCTATCAAATATCGTAACCCCATTAAGGCAGAATATCAAACAAAAAGTGGAAAATCTTTCTAAAAATCATGTAAAAGCACCCCCCCCCNCCCCCCCCAAATAGGTTTCTCCATGTGGGTTGTAATCTTTAGATGTCTGTAGTTTGAGCTTGCATGGTTGGCTGTTCATTGGCTTTTCCTTCATAATTTTGTTTTTGTTTTCGCTAGTGATTTGCTTTGTTTTTCCCATTATAGACGACGATGAGGTCAACTGTGAGAGAAGTGGATGAGAGCATGTGAGGTCAACATACATAAGTCAGAAAGGTCTAAAGTTTTAGAAAGAGATTCAGTTTTTTGATAAATTAAAATAATATTTTTTTTTTATTTTTTCCAAAACACAAGGGTGTAATGGTATTTTACCAAGTAGGATTAATAGACTGGTGGGCAAAAATATATGTCTAAATTGGATTGCACATACTTTTATATTGAAGCATGGCATAAGGCAATGCGAAAAAAAAAATTAACAACTACTCCACAACACTAAAAACATGTCATATACAATGATCATCAAAAACGTAATACAACGGGCGTTAGGAGATCCATTTTATCAACAAAAAATATAACTCGTTGGATCAAGGCAAATATTTCAGCTAAGTAGATATGAAAAACTCCTTAGCCTATCATATTAATTTAGACTAAATATGATTGAATGTTAGAGCCCGTTGTATTACATTTGGTTAAATGAGATGAGCCAAAACGACTTATCGTATTTGTCCACGTGCATGTATGACACGTATTGCCATTTGTCATTGTCATTTTGACACATATTACCGTTGCATTAATTCTACAGGTTAATATGTCGGGCCTCTACTGATCCTGTTGTATTAGACCTAGCTTGAAGCAATTAATCTAGAAACCCTTAAAGCCGCTCGAAACTTTCTTTTCTTCTTCATCTTCCCTCTTTTCCCAAAGTTTGGAACCAACACCAACATTGTATCTTTGCATCATTTTCTATCTCATCAGTTTTAGATAGGGTTTTCTTTTTCGCCACGATTCATCATTTCGAGATGAATTTGTATTTTTTTTTCTTTTTTTGAAGTCGGAGATGACTTAGTTGGATATATATTACTAGAATAATAGTATATTGCAAGTTCAACATTACTCGTTTATTATAACACCAAATTACTAAAAAAAACAAAATAATTGGAACGCTACCATCAAATTACGTTTAGATTTTCATGTCTCAATTTTTCTTCATGTATATATGTATAGTTCATAAAATAATCTACTAAAAGTATGTACAGTACTCATCTTCTAGCTAAACGATTATAATTTTTTTTCAAAAACCAAGTTGGTTTTAATGAAATTTGGAGCTAAATTTGTCACAGAAATTCTCTTTAATTAATACTTACATAAAAAAGTATTCACATAGGGAATAATTAAGATTTTCATTTGGGTACTGTTAAGGTACCCATATTTTGTATATATGTGTATATATTAACATATGTGACAGTATATAAATAAATGAATACTAAGAATTACGAATAATACAATCTCAAATTAGTTGAGTATCCAATACAGTATTGATAAACAAATTGATTCATAATTGTTAGAGAGATAAATACTAATAGGTGATAGACTTTCTTTAGATGTATATATCTCACTTTTTAAACTCTATCTTACCTATTATCTCCTAGGTTTTAGTTATCTCTTTGGTATATATTTCTTGTATAAAAATGTGTAGTCAACTTCCTTTAATACACAATTGAATATACAAAGTTTATTTTCTCTTTATTATTCTTTCATGGTATTAGAGTTTTTGACGAAAGTCATGTCTCTAATTAAAACTAATTCTTTTTTTTCTTCCCTTTCTCAATTAAATCAAGTTATTTTACCTAATTATAATTTTCCTTACAAATTAGATTAAAAAAATGTTCTCTAGAAAGTTCAAATTTTTCCAGCCATTGTAGGTAGTAATCTTGAAAAATTTATTAATGAAGTTATTAAGTCACCAGCAGAATTCATTACTCAGTCAACCGATGAAGCTTCCAGTGATACACCACCAGTTACAAGTGCCAATCTTGATTTCTTCCTATGGCGCTGACTAGACCAAGCTTTACTTGGTTGGATCTGATCATCCATTGATCCCCAAGTGCAGGTGCTAGTGACAGATCCCGATACTTCTTTCGGCTTGTGGAGTGCATTAAACCGTTTGTTTGGCAGTCAGTCACGTGCTCGAATGATGAAGTTTCGGATTCAGCTTCAATCAGTAAGAAAAGAAGAGAATGACAATCACAACATATTATACCAAACTGAAAGAAATTTATGATGGTTTGGCTATGGCCAGTTATATGGTAAGCAAAGAGGATTTTATTATGTATTTACTTCAAGAATTACCTTTTGAATATGATGCAGTGGTGGCCAATCTCAATTCCAACCGGTTACCTTTGGAGATTGAAGATGTTCTAGCTCTCTTCCTCAGTCAAGAAATACGGGTACAGACCATTGCTTCTATTGTACCCCAACCTTCTACCCATGTGGTTAACCGACGCCCTACAAATAACATCCAACGGAGACACAACTATGGAAACAGTCCACATTGTGGATGAGAAGCCTATAGTTATAATCAAAACTGAGGAGGATGAGGATTCCGAGGGAGGAGCCATGGCCATGGTCATGGTTTTGGACGTCCATATTGTCAATTATGTCTCACACCTGGTCACACGGTGATGCAATGCTACCACCAGTTTGATAGAGAGTTTGTACCCTATAATTCCAATAATTCATCTCATGCCTCTAATACTAATAATGTGTTGCATAATTCCTTTGCGTATTATACCTCATCTGAAGTTGCTGCTAATCCTAAATGACTCATGGATAGTAGAGTCACTAACCATGTTACTGCAGATTTCTCTCATTTACAACACAAATCTGAATGTGGTGGGCTTGAAAAGCTTATTGTCAGCAATGGCCAAGGTTTGTCTATAGCCAATACTGGTTCCAATAAATTGAAAAATGCTTCTAAAGTTCTTCAATTAAATGATATGTTACATGTTCCACTCATCAAAAAGAATCTTTTAAGTTGAATAATGATAATAATGTGATTGTTGAGTTTGATTCTCATTTTGTTTATGTTAAGGATCCAATTACGAGGAGACTTCTACTTCGAGGACCACTTAAGGATGGACTTTATTGCCTTTCTTTGCCTAGATCTTTATCTTCAGTTTCAAATTATGTTGTTATGCTTTCTGAAATTGGTTGTTTTAATTCTAGTATCTCTAATAATGATCTTTGGCATTTACACCTTGGTCATCCATCTTTGAATGTTATGCGGATTATTTCTAATAGTTTTCCTACTATTATTATCAATAGTAAAAAGAATTTTTGTTCTACTTGTCCTCTTGGTAAATCTCATTGCTTATTTGTTTCAAATTCTACATCTAGAAGTAAATAGCCATTAGAATTAGTATTTTCAGATATTTGGGGCCCTACTCCTGTACTATCAAATGAATGGTACATGTATTATGTTCTTTTTGAAGATGATTTTTCTCGTTTTTCTTGGATCTATCCTTTAAAACTAAAATCAAAAGTCAAAACAATTTTTCTGCAATTTAAATTGCTTATTGAAAATCTTTTTCAGTGAAAAATAAAAGTTTTTCAATATGACTGGGGAGGTGAGTATAGATCTTTGCAACCACTTCTAACAAATTTTGGGATTAAATTTCAGCATCCTTGTCCACACACACACAACTGAAATGACAAAATTGAAAGAAAACATAGGCACATCATTGAAACAGCACTGACTCTTCTTGCTCACAGTTATCTTTTTATGTCTTATTGGTGGGATGCATTCTTAACTGCTACTTTTTTAATTAATCGGTTGCCAACTAAAATTTTGCAAAATTAATCCCCCTTACAAAAATTATTTAATAAAAACTTTGACTTCTCTTTTTTGAAAACCTTTGGTTGTGAATGATTTCCTTTTTTACGACCTTATAATAATAGGAAATTTTCTTTCCATTCTGAAAGTTATGATTTTCTCGGGTATAGTTCCATTCACAAAGGTTATAAGTGCAAAAATATAAGAACTGGAAAAAATATACATCACACTAAATGATCTTTTTAATGAAACAAATTATCCTATTCCAAAAAACATAGGGACTCAAATATCTGATAACACTATTTCTAATTTTCCTATTAATTCTCTAGCATTTCCTTTTATTTCTCCTTTTTCAGATACAAGTCCATCTTTAGTTCAAGGTGCTCCAATAGAATTTCCTCCAATTACTCCTACAGGGCAACACAATGTGAATTCTTCTCCAAATCACATGATATCACAGTCACCCGTCCCAACCATATCCAATGGCTCCAATTTTATTCCATCTCAAGTCACACCACCTAGCCCACTTACTAAAGTGCACAATATAAGTCCTCAATCTAGCACTTTACATAAAAGAATTATTTCATCCTCACCAACCACCTTGGCAGCCAACAATAGCCTTTCCTACTCACCAACCGTGCCCTCCTCTCCATCTACCATTAATTTCCACATTGATCTTCCCTTACCTAAACCGATTTCTACACACTCAATGAACACTCGGTCAAAAGCTAGTGTTTAAAAAAAAAAGTCCTCATGTGTCAAGCCAAAATCCAATTAGACACAATCGAACCACAAAATATCAAAGAAGCACTCTCCCATAACCGACGGACACAAGCAATGAAGGATGAACTCCACGGTCTTGCTAAAAATAACATTTGGACCCTTGTTGCACCTACACCCGAGATGAACATTGTTGGTAATCGTTGGGTATTTAAGCTCAAGCAAAATGCAGATGGCTCCACAAATAGATTCAAAGCTCGACTGGTGGCTAAGGAATTTCATCAAAATCTCGGTATTGAATTCAAGGAAACATACAGTCCGATCATTAAACCATCCACCATTCGGTTAGTTTTTTCTCTTGTTGTGACAAATAATTGGATGATTAAACAGGTTGATATAAACAATATTTTCCTTAATGACCAACTATTTCAACCTGTTTATATGGCTCAACTGGAAGGCTTCCTTGATTCCAACTTTCCCAACCATGTTTGCCGATTACACAAGTCTCTCTATGGCCTGAAACAAGCTTCTCGAGCATGGTATGACAAATTGAAGACCACAGTTTGCACATGGGGTTTCAAACGATCAGTGATGGACACCTCCATATTTATTCTAAAAAATTCAACTAATGTACTTTGGGTTTTGGTGTATGTTGATGACATTATAATTACAGGTTCCAATCAAACACATATTGCAAGCTTTACTGCATGGCTCAATCACCATTTTTCTCTCAAAGATCTCGGCTCCCTATCTTTTTTCCTAAGCATTGAAGCTAAAAGGACACCTTCAGGGCTATACCTTTCACAAGCTAAGTATATAAGAGATCTTCTTGCTAAGACTGATATGCTTGATTGTAGAACATTACCCACAAATGGGAGTACTTATGTTCAACTAAGAAAATTTACGGGTAACAAACTCTTGACTCCTCTACTTTATAAAAGTACAATAGGTGTTACCCAATATATTCTCTTGACAATGCTAGAGTTTAGCTTCATAGTTAATCGATTGAGCCAATTCATGCAAGCTCCCACCGATGATCATTGGACTGCTTGCAAGCACGTGCTACGCTATCTCAAAGGCACGTTGCATGTTGGCTTACATTTTCGCCCATCTACTCATCAAACTCTTTATTGCTACACTGATAAGGATTGGGCATCGAATGTTGATGACTGGCAATCCACTGGAGGATACTGTGTTTATCTTGGCAACAATTTTGTATTCGGGTTTTTTAAGAAACAAAATGTGGTTGCCCATTCTAGCACTGAATCTGAGTATCACAACTTGGCAAATGGTGCAGTAGAGGTAGTTTGGATTCAAGCACTGTTGCGTGAAATGGGAGTTCAAATAAATGAAATGACGGTCCTATGGTGAGATAATCTTGATCGCAAAAAACACATTGAAGTAGATGACTACTTCATACGTGACAAGGTACTTACTGTGATCCTTGAGGTTTGATATGTTCCAAGTGAATATCAAGTTGTCGATGTTTTAACTAAGGTTTTGTAAACACAATGTTTTCTACTTCTAAAAGACAAACTGCATGTGTGTAGTACCCCATTCAGTTTTAGAGGGGATGTTAGAGAAATAAATACTAATAGATGATAGACTTTCTTTAGATGTGTATATCTCACTTTGTAAACTCTATCTCACCTATTATCTCCTTGGGTTTTAGTTATCTCTTTAGGTGTATATTTCTTGTATAAAAACGTGTAGTCAACTTCCTTTAATACACAATTGAATATACAAAGTTTCTTTTCTCTTTATTATTCTTTCAATAATATTATTGTTTCAGTTTCATGTGAAAAGGAAAATTTCTAAGAAGATATCAAAATTTTTAAAAACGTTTCTTCAAAGAAATTTATATTTATCAATTTAAAACAGACTTTTGAATTTGGTTTTAAAACATTTCCCCTCTTAATGTGGTTGTAATTAAATACAGCTAAGAAGTACACTAATTAACNAAAATCACAAATTTAAAAGCCCATTAAAATGGTTCTTCTACACGTGAGAAAATAGTAACATTTAAAAGGAATTAATGTGGCTGAAACTAAAACTGTTCCTCAAAAGTTAAAATTACGAGTACAATACCTTTTGATATTTTTTTTTTTTTGTGAATACAATACCTTTTGACATGTACATTACTAAATTTGTACAACAGGGGAAGACATTAAGAATTCACCCAAAAAAAAAAAGGGAAAAAAAAAAGAGCTAAAGGCGAAAGGGTTCTTTTTTTCTTCTGGTGAATAAAGGCAAAAAAGGGTTGGTGATGAATAAGGTCATTCGTATTTTGAAGCTTGAATTGAATGGGTTGGATAGGGCATAGGGTTGTAGGTGCTTGGACTTCGCACAAGGACACAAATAATTGGGACATATTTCTTCATATTCATTGGGATTGCAACCTAAACGTCTCTTCTTTAGTAACATTTATAAAAAAAAAATTGTATGCTTTAAATTATAATTGTATAACATAGTTTCTCATGTCGGCTGTCAAACACACTCAATCGCTGTTTGTACCCATGCGTGCTTCCTATTTTCTTTCACTTCCTCCTTTTCTTTTTTCTTTTCTCTTTTGATTTTTTTTTTTCTTTTTAAGTATAATTCAATGCATAGGTTATATACAGAATTACCATCCACCGCCTGCATCGCCGAGAGTGACCGACACTTGCCTTTCAAATTTATTGTTATACCAAATTATAAGCTCTCTTCTTCTAGGTGTTAATTGATGATATAGGGGCCAAACTGTATAGTTAATCACGTCATTAATTATCCTTACCAAAAAAAAAAAAAAATCATGTCATTAATTAGTTAAAACAAATAATATTTTATTAGGATGCATTTCTTTAAATTTGAACCTAAATTCTTTCTGTGTATCATTTGGTCGTTATCATTCTATTTTATAATTTTTTACACATGTCATTATAAATTGCATTTAATAATTTATTGATTATAGGTCCTATGAGAATTGAAATAGAAACGGAATTATCACTTTATTGTCCCTCAAAGAACATTAAAGGGATGCTTTTGTAGGATCTTTTATGCCAATGTTTAGAGTTATTTATAGATTTAGTTTTTATTTTTATTTTTTTATAGTATTGGTCTTATAAGTTGACAAAATTAGTATTTACTAGTAATTTTTATGTTTCTGTTTATATTTTGTTAGTTTAGTCCATGTGCATGTCAAATGCCAGACACAAATATATCATTTTAAAATTTTTCTTCTTTTCTTTTCTCATCTAACCTCTGCATATAAGATAAAATTGCCGATTCGTCCCGCGATTTAGTATAAAAAATGTCAAATATCTTATCTATTTCGCAGTCAAAATTTTAATTCTCCAAATGAGCAATCTTCTTTTTCTCAACACCTACATTTTCACTTCTCGTCTTCCCAAATTTCATTCCCATCTCCCAAGTTCCACAACGACGACGTTCTCATCATCCATGCCGCAATATTCTGACATGTGATTTTTTTCTATATATAGCAAGGCAAGGGATGGAGGAATAAAGAATGTGACCTTCACATAAACTAACATAATACAAACGAAATTATAAAAATGACTAGTTAATGTTAATTTTGTCAATATATGGACCAATACTATCA
The DNA here is from genome assembly GCA_003254975.1 of Ochetophila trinervis. Classification (NCBI taxonomy): domain Eukaryota; kingdom Viridiplantae; phylum Streptophyta; class Magnoliopsida; order Rosales; family Rhamnaceae; genus Ochetophila; species Ochetophila trinervis. The sequence continues at coordinate 48,846 of QANX01007034.1, read as the reverse complement.
AAAAATAAACATAAAAGCTAAGTCTGTAAAGAATTCTAAACATAAAAAACTATAGGTGCAAAAAAAACTAATAAAAAATTATGGTTTCTCTTAAAAAAAAAAATGCTTTGAAAATGTTTTGTCTCTCTTAGGATGTATCATGTAATCTATGTTTTCATCCTAAAAACAACTATTGGTGCATCGTGCATTTCTTTAACACATTCGTCATAGTCATCATTATTATTATCAATTAAAACTGGCTTAGTTATGTGTTTTTCACATTCATATCTACAAAATTATAAGTTAAATAAATGCTTTTTTTTTTTTAAATTATAATTTGATATATTAAATAAAATTTAAATTAATAATTATATTTGAGGTTGCTGTAGATAATGAAAAAACAGTAAAAGCTATGTCAAAAAACTAATGAGCTTTTCAGTCAATTTTATTCTCTTAAAATTGTCAAAAGCTACAACGTTAAAGATCGAGCATTTGATAAATAATGTGTTTATTGCTATATTACTATCTCCAACATTAAAAAATTTAGAAAGCTACTTCTAACTTTTTTATATTTCAGCTTTTAAAAATAAGTGATTATTAGAGAATTTAAAATTTATCAAATATTTTCTGTTAAAAAAGAAAAAGAAAAAAATCCTTGTGATCTGTTTTTGAAGGTCTAGAAGCAACCCCACAGTTGCATAAACTCAAGAGAGTGACTCCACGCGATATTAGAGGAGAGTGAGAAAGTAATCCTCCCTAAACTCCAAAGACCAAAATTTCCAAACAGTTGGTGAACGGTTGTCGAATTGACACGTGTTGGGAGTGGAAGGCATGGTCTAGGTTTCGTGGGGCACCCGCTAGCTTTTGCTGCCGAACGTGCAATTCGCGCGGGGGCTGTCACAATCCACCAATCACAGTCCACCATGCATCTTCCTTTGGACGGTTTAGATGGGCCCACGCGTTTTACACGAACACCCCCCACGGTGTCCCTTTACATGCATAGACTTCCTCCCCGTTCCAATTAATTATATTTTTTTCAGAAAAATAAATTTTGTTGGATTATAATACTAATTTTTAATTTTTTAATTTTTGTATTTGGTGGATTGAAGTGAAATTGGTGTTAAATTTCTATTTAAAATTAGGAGGCGCTCCCACTTAATTATGTATGCAACAAGACTACATTATGGGTGTGGCAAAGAAAGTCTTATGTAAGGTTTGTCTGTGTCTGTGTCTTAATTTTGTCTTCTTTTATGTTAAGTTGCTTCAATAATTTTTTATTTATTTTTTAATTATCCACTTTTGGAGGGATGAGAAAGAGTTTTGATAGAATCACCTGTTGGTTTAAGGCTGTGACCCTCTAATTTACTATAATATTATAATGTCATGGTTGAGACAACAAAGATATGTTTGTATGCCTTTGTGGAAGCATTCAAAACCACATTGGTTTTATAATAATACTATTATTTTCATATTTTAGCAACAAAAAAAAACTATTATTTTCATATTATGAAGAAGTTTCATAGGAATATGCGTAAGATGACCAAGGACAAGGAGAATAGTACTATTAATTGTTGCTTTTCTAGCTTGTGAAAAGTTTTGAGTTCATTTTTTTTTTTTTTTTGTGGGATTCATGATCGTTGCTATGAATGCCACATTAATCTATTATTATTTTTTATAAAAAAAAAAAAACATTTTTTTAAATTATTAAAAATGGGATTCCATGTACTAATTATTTTCCAAAGAAAATAATAGTTTTGCCACCCGTTAAGCTAACTAAGAAAAGAAATTATAAGTAATTATAGGTGGGTTTGTGAAGTATCCTATATTCCTTGTGGGTTAGATTTTCTCAGCAAGTTGTTATTATTGTGGGGTGGCTATTCTTTTTGGAAGAGACTTGCAAAAAGGTCTAAGGTAGTAAGTAGGAAAAGGGTCCTCTAACATTTTTGTGTGGATTCTCATTCTCATCTCAATTGTTACTACAGTATTACTGGCTTGGTTTTGACCACTCTATGTATGAAAATGAAAGCTTGCTGTTTGGATTGACCCAATTTACGCAATTCAATACTATTATTCCTCTTTTTGGTGCCAAAACTTTCTCCAAACAGCCACTTCCTCACTCACCAACTCATAGCTACTCTTGAAAAGTACTTCCCAAATTCCAGTTTCATGCATAAGGCCAGGACATTATCTTGAACAGCTTTTGATTAGCATAACCATGACAAATATATATATATATATATAGTGAAATTGTAATGCAGACTTTACAATTTCACTAATAATTTATTACCAGTGAAAAATGCAACTATAATAATTTACTATTTTAAACACGTCTACATTATATATGCACCATAATAGGTTGACTATACATATATACACCAATTCACTATACAGTTTGTATTTGAGGAATAATTTAGGGGGAATCTTATTCAAATAATGGTTCACTTGATTAAACCTGGCCTGTGCCTAACATACCAATTGTTAGTTGAGTTTTTTTTTTTTTAGAATATATTCTTGGACTTGAACTCAGAGCTTGACTTTACCTAATATCATGTCATGGGACCAAAAGGATTGTAACGAGCAAAACTTGGCTTTTTCCATTCCTTTTTTATGTGCGTATAGTGTTAAGAATAGACATATAGTTACAATCACAAACTTTTATTACGTTAGCTTATTTAGATTGAATTGTAAAAAAAATTATCATATATATATATATACATACATACATACATACATACATGTGTTTGTGAGCGTGAACGCGCGCTAGCGAGCGAGCGATCGATCGAGCATGCATTAGACATAATTGTCTTAATTCGGTACTTAAGGCGTGACAATGGCGTTGCCCCACAAGCGATGGAATGGCCTTATCCAAATTGATGAAACGTTTATGTTTCTTGTTGAAGACTTTTCGTTTTGTACCTGCTGGATGTATACTTCTCAAAACGCACTTGTGGCCAAAATGATTGTGTAAATTGAAAGAGGGGCAAAAAAAAAGTATCAAATTGGACAATTATAGATGGGGAATTTCGAAAAAAAGTTGTGCTGGAGAAATTCTCTTAAAGGATAATAAGGACATCAATTTTGTTGTGATTAGATATTTAAAAGATGCTCTTATTTTCCCATTGGGTACATATATCAAACACATTGAAGGTGAATATGATACATGGGCATACATAAATAGATAGATCCAGAGAGAGAGGGGTTGATAAACACAAATGATAAGATTTATGATGAGAAGAAGGGAAATATGAGATTGATTTGATGCATAGAGTAATGGGTTGGGGATGAGATGGGACTGAGTGGTATTAGAGTTGTGCAAACAAAGTCTTATATTGGATAAATTTGGAGACTCTAAAAGATATGTAAAAAGCTAGAGTGACTCTCCTCGATGGGTTAGCTTTTTAAAGTGGAACTCTAAGCCTAACAAGTGGTATCAAAAGAAAAGTATTATCGATTTGAAGGCATACGGAAAGAAAATCCATGTGGTCTTTGGTTTTAAAAGTGTTTGTTAAAAATGTGCAAAAAAAGTTCTACACTCGTTAAATTTAGAAATTTTAAAAGGTATATGGATTAACTTTTTAAGGTAGAACCTCAAAGTTTATCAAATGGTATGAGGAAATTGTATTTTGTTTATGTAAAAACTTTGAGTTTTCCCCATGGTATTGGTAGCATTCATATCCCACCCTTTCTTTACTCTTCATGTTCCCATGCGCCCCCCCAAAGACACTACTCTAGATCTTAGTCCTCATATTTAGGCTTTTTTCCTCTTCATGGACCACAAAGACACTTGTAAATTGTAGCATTCTTCCATGGACCACATCACCACTCACCTCTTTTGCTACTGTGCTCATCTCCCCACCACCACATCCCTCACCCTTCCCAATTTTTTTTTAATTTTTTTTAATTAAGTATTAAATGAGTACTTTTTTTTCTTTCTTCTTTTTAAAGTGGAAAATTGTTATCTTGTATGTCAGTTTGAAGTATTGAATTCTAATAAACAATTTTAACTTTAACTTTGATGCAATAAATTTTTAAAATTGTCAAATCTAATCTGATACAATCAGCATTTCTAACGAAGACTAATTAATAATACAAACATACTCACAAATATAGATATCACTATTATACCCAAAATGTGTGCTTCCTCCATTGTGTCGAATTTAAGTTTTTAATTTATAGTTTAAATGAAAACAAATTTTAAAGATGAAACCAATATGAAAACAATTTTTGTTTTTCAAGAAAACTTTCACCAAAAACAATGCGTGAAACATAATATTTTAGCAGTCATGCACAGCCACATCCTAAGAGAAATTCCTCTATATTCATGAATTACTATACAGGAGAAGTAAAATTGAAAATTAAGATTCAATGCACACAAGCTTTGCGGGAGAGTTATCAAACTCAAAACTTGCAAGCAAGCAGTAAGAGCTTGGAAAACAACCCCCACCAAACTAGGGTAAAGGGCACCAACTACCTCACAAGATAATGTTGTGATTTGATGGATCAAGAAAATAAAGGTGTCAAAGGACATGTTATAGAGAAAACCCATAATTTTGTTAGTGTTTCTATGTTTTATTTACTCTTTTTTCTGTTGTGTCACACCAATCGTCTTGCATTTTTTTTCTTTTTTTCTTATTTAAATTTTCAGGACCAACTTGCATTTTCTTGTTTGCTTACTACCAGAAAAGAAGAGACGAAAAGAAAATAAACTGAGGAACTTTCTTAGTTTAGGAAACAAAGAATTGATAAAGAACAAATGGTACAGGTTAAAGAATATTTTCTATATGCATGAAATAATGAAATTGATAGCAGACACATAGAAAGGAAGAGAAAAAAAATATACACAAAGCATAAAATCTTTCAGGGATTTTCTCGGGCAAAGTTTTAGTTATTTACATCAATTTTGTCTTTTTGGTTAATATATTTACATCAATTTTGTCAGTGTTCGCATGACAAAGAAAGAATATTGGCACTGTTGCATAAGCATATCTCTTTGGAAATTTATAAATTTGGGTTTCAGAGACCAAAAGGAAAACTATCATGAAAATGAAGGAGCTAGCTTTCAGAAGTTTTATATTGGCCTGATGTAAATTGTGAAATGTAGGAAGAAACAATTTGTAGGGTATTTATCTTGAACAAGTTTGTGTATTTTACTGACATTTTCTAAAATCATTTTGGAGATTTTTATATTCTTTTTGTGTTTTTCTTGTCTTTCTTGCACAATATCTTTTGATTGTTAAATATCAAACGTGAGTGACAAAAGAAAAATGTGGGTGGGTTTTGAATGATCAGAAGTTGATGGGTATATTTATATATTTAAATTAATTTTGATGTGCTGGAAATCTATTAACCCATTTTATATATTGGGAACTGATTGATTATAGCAAATAGTAACGTTACCATTTGTCCAATTAAATTTTTAATCTTTATTAATTGTGTTAATACTTTAATTAACATTTGACACATTAACACGTGATTAAAAACATCCTTGCAACATATCATAATTTTAAAATTTTGATATGTCAGGAGCGTATTGATATGTCAAGTGTTAACGGTTGTCATTTATCAAATTAAATTTTTAGTTTTAAATGCCAATACATTCTCAACTTATAAATTGAGAACATGTTCCGAACAAAAACAATAATAATAACTCCATATTTGTAAACTTAACCTAATGTAAAAATCACAGATAACATATTTTCAAATCCAGGATTTTAACTTCAAATTACCCTTTTTGTGTTGTAATGAGTTAATGTTGCTAGAAAACAAAAACATACAATCCCAAAAGAAGTAATTGGAAAAACATTAATTTGGCAAAGGAGTCATTGAAAAAGGATGATACTATTTATAAAACAGAATCATCAAAAATATAATTTTGCAAATTATGTATACATGTTGATGAATGTACCAAAACAGATCTTTATGGAACTTATTATAGGACTAGACTTTCTTTATCCTACAATACATTTCAAGTAAATAAATGATTTTATTTTTGGTGGGAGTGGAGAAGAGAGTTGAAATCCTTTATGAGAGTCCTAATTCCACTCGTGCTGGGTTACATCCCAGAACATCTTTTCCGATAAAGAAAATAGGCATTCTGTTAAAGAAGCCATGTGAGAATAGAAANGTTTCAATTTTGGACCCCTCTTGCAAAGTAAAAGGGAAAAATTTGCTTGTTCTCTCCTTTGAAGACCATTTATACTAAAACAAAGTTATAGCAAAACAGAAAAAATTTCAAAATTTTGTATATATATATTTTTAATAATAAATATATACTATCTATTTGTTTCCCTACAGAGGAAACCAAACTTAATCTTATTGTGGAATCTCCAAATATTAAGTGACATGTATTATATATAGATTTTTGTATGGATGTGCACCTCACTAATAGATTAACTATCCAATCTTATCACTTTTTATTAGCTATTCATTCATACCACTTCATCAGGCCCAAGTCTAAAATATCCATTATAGCCTGATTTTACAAAATTTTAAAAACTACAAAGAAAAAAAACCCTTCCACTCCCTCTTTCATCTTTCATGATTCTCTCTTTCATTCTTACTCTTCTCTACTTTACTTTTACTGGTAATGATGACACGGGTTAAGCAATCCTCTGGCCAAAAAAAAAATAATGACGGCAAAGGAAACCACTGCAACAAAATCACTCACAACAAAATTCACCATGTAGAAACCATCCTGGAAGAAACCCACTGCCAAGAAGATAACAACCGACTTGACACCGTAAATTTTATTAAAATGAAAGAAAATAATAATAATAAAAAACTTAGAAAAATAGAGATTAAAGATGACAATATCTGTTCCACCTAAAAATTGGGTGTTGTGTGCAATGTTTGAACCCTGCCCTTCAGTATGTCACACCACCCAGTTAAGGGGCATATTTAGATGGTAGGGCAGTCTATGAAGTATCAAGATTTGTATGATAGCCAGCTCAATCAACCTCACATCGCTCTTATCTTGGACAATAGTGCATAAAGTAGGGTCGTTCTACCCTGTCTAAACATTACACACACTGCCCATTGCTTGGGTAAGGCAAGTATTGCCATCTTCAACCTCTGTTTTTCTATTTTTTCCTTATTTTTCTTCATTTCTTCATTTTAATAAAATTCAAAAAACACATATAGCATTTAAACACATAAATATACTCGTTAACAATATTCTTCTTACGAAAAAAATCAAATTATCTTGGTGGGTGTTGGAGTTGGGTTTGTTGTTATTGAAATTTTAAAAAAAGCTTGAAAAAATTTGATGTTATTAACAATGTGGTGTTTCAAACTTGTCAATACAAACAAAACTGAGAGAAAATCAACAGAGAATTGTAAAATACAGAGTGAACCAATGTGTTCACAACATATCATAGAAAAATAATAGTTATTTGTTAAAGGAAATGACAAATGGTAGAAATGGGTTTGGAAGTTGTGACTTGGTAGGCATGAATAGATAAAAAAAAAAAAAGAACACTATTAGGCATGGTTAGTTATTTTTGTGGTGAGGTGAGCATCCATACAAAAATTCCTACTTTATATGGTTTTTTGTACGGATGCCCATGGTTTGGATCAATTAATGAAAAAAATGCCATTTTTTTCTAATAATTTTTGCCCACCATGCCAACTGCCCACCACGTAAAAAACCCATTTTACCCATGTGCAACTCTTTTTTCTCTATTTCTTTTCTTCTTCTCTCTGCAACTTTTACTCTTTTTTTCTTTCTTTCTCTCTTTCCAACTCTTTCTCTCTCTGCAACATTTTCTCTCCCACGATTCTACAAAGTATTTTATCACATTCTCCTCTCATCTCCTCTGTCACTGGAATCAATGGTCTATCCCAAAGCTGGAGTGGGCCATTATTTGTTTATCATGAAAAAAATCCACTATTCTAGAAAGAACTGTGCACACCCCCTATAAATGGGCACCGTGTTAATCTTAGGGAGGTGATGATGAAGTTTTTCATTCACATCGTCTGTGGGACAACACACCGCCTCAACCATAGATGGTATGTTGTTAGAAGGACAGGCCCCAAGTTAGAAACAACATATTAAAAAAAAGCTTTGGAAAAATATGAAATTTTTCACTACATAGTTAAGGGTCACTACATATTAAAAATTCCTAGCAGTGTTATCATCGCTCTTTTCTGGAGCATCACCATCGTCGGACAAAAGCCCTTTGGGTGATCTAATCCAAAAATGACGTTTCAAGGATGAGTAATAAAAAACGAAGCCAACGGCTTCCTTCTTGACATAGTACTCAGTTCAGATGCTTTCATCGATGTAAAAAATTTTAAGCAGGCCTCCCACACAACTATCAATGAGGAGTTTGTTAGTAATGGTGATGGTGGCGGATGCTATGGTTGTGGTCTTGTGACCCTCCTCTTTGAAGGGCCCGATGGTGGACTTTGGAACCTTTTCTTGGAGTTTCCATGTGGTGGGAAACTATGCGATTGTCTGCCATGTGATGGATTTGTTTGCTCACAATTGAAATGTAGGTATCAAAAATGAGTTTGTTTGAAACTCAAGTTTAGTGGAGGTACTTATAAATTCACTGTGAAAAAAGTCAATTCATATTCAGTGAAACACCCATTGGAAACATGCACGCTTCCCTTGGAATACAAACAATTGTGTCATTTTGTGTTGTGATTGACAACACACCACTTGATATAGGCAGTGTGTTTTTCCACCGTTGGGCCCACGACTAAGATTTTCTCCACTCGTGGAACAACACACCGCCCAACTATGGGTGGTGTGTTGTTCTACAGGCAAAGTGAAATACAGAAACAAAACATATGTAATCATTATAGTCATTTGTAATTGTTAAATATATGTAATATTTAGATATTGTTGAAAGTCGAAGAAACCTTTGTAATTAATGGTTTTTCAAATTTTTAATAAATGCTGGATATAGATTGGATGAAGTTCAGAAACAAATATTACAAAATAATCTTTGGAAGCTGAAGCTGCATAATAATTTTATATATGGGACAATGTTATGTACATGAAAAATAATAAAAAATTATTAATCCGCCAACTGTAGGACGGGCTATATAACTGAAAGGCAGTAAGGCAGGCTGACCATGTAATTTTACAATCCACCCTATATATTTAATCTCCGCTTTAATATAAACACACTGTCCAACAAACAACTTCTATAGAGTGGGGATGGTCGTCTTCAAACTCAGTTTTTTTTTTTGGTCTTTGTCCACTTTTTTCATGTTTGTTATATGTAATATAAATAAATAAATATATATATATATATATATAATACATATGTTTGGATAAAAAGAAGATGAATTCAAAATTATACATTTAACACCAAAATGCCAAGTGAAAATATATTATTATATTAATTAAGCACAAATTGTCCTATAGTAATTTCAAGCAAAATATATATATAAAAAAAAGTACATATCCATAGTAATAAAAAAAAGATAATAAAAAAAACGGTCATGGAGCAAGAGCTAGTTTGCAAGTTGGTTCTCCCACTTCCTTCAACTCGGGGTATCTACACATAATTGCTTTGAGAACAATGCTAATGGACAATTGTTCGTATTCATCCAAGATGCAAAAAATATTATTGCTGAATAAATCAACCATCATAGACAAAAAGTTCAACTTTATATTTAGTTCGACCCTATCTTGAGGTGGCAAAGGGGGACATGCGTTGTTGAATTCTTTAGTTATGAAGTATTTGGAAATGAAAGTTTGAGTTTTTATTTTAGAATAAAATGAAAATGGAAATAAATCTTTTATAATGATTGATGAAGTCGAAAAGTCCACAATAGTGAAAATAATTTGTAATCATTAAATATATAATTATTAGATATGGTTGGAAATCAAATTAAAATTCTTTATAAATGATGGAAATGTATTAGATGATTTGTTCAGCATGCACATATTACATATAATTATTTTGGAAACTGTATATAATAATTAAAAAAAATATATGGGAGAAAATTATGTTCACGAAAAATAATAAAAAAAATTATAAACTCTCCCAACGTAGGATGGGCTATATAACTGGAAGGCGGGTAAGGGCGGATTAACCATACCATTATACAACTCGCCCTATATATCTAAATCTCCTCCTTTAAATTAAACACACCGTCTAACATACAATTTCTATAGAGCGGAGATGGTCATCTTCAACTTTGGTTTTTTTTTTTTTTTTTTTTGTCTACTTTATTCATATTTGTTTCATCCAAAAAAATTTCAAAATACACCGGTTTGGATAAAATATGATAAATTTTAAAAAATTTCAATGGATTTGAAAATCTTTCACACTTCAAATGAGTTTTTGGAAAAAGAAAAAGAAAAAAAAGAATAACAGTTGCAGTGAGAGGAAGAAAAAAAAGAGTGAAAAAGTTGCATAAAAGTAAAATAAGTTTTTTTTACGTAGTAGGCAGCTAGGGTGGTGAGCAGGAACTATTAGGAAAAAAAAAAAAAAAACTTTTTTCATTACTTAGCCCAGACCATGAGCATCTGTATAAATTTCCTTTCTTTATATTTTTCCAGGTTTAGCAGGCCCATGTGAAATCTGGGTTTTCGGCCTCATTAATTTGTCTAGAAGAAAAGAAATATCAATATGGACAGCAAGAATAAATCAGCGTGTACCAACTAAATTAACAAGATAAATTCCATTTTATTTTTGGAAATTAAACCCATTTCAAATTATGATTGATTTTATCCTAAACTTTCCAGGGCTCAATTTGTGACTTCAGCAATTAGTAATATGGTTTAATTTCAATTTCCAAAAAAGAAGAAGAAGAAGTTTAATTTCCTTTAGACGTAATTATAATCATCAAATTCACCATAAAATGATATGACAATGGGCCGGTAAGCCTAATTATCTAAGAAGCACTGTAGCAACACTTTAATTACTTAAAAATGATTATGTCCGAATCGTGACGGTTAATTACTTGTACATTGATAATTACTAGTATTATCATTAATTATCTGAACATTATATCATGTGGCTAGTTTTCTACTTATGAAATGTTTGTTTATAGAGGGCAAAGAAAAATAACAAAGAAGAGATTAATGGGTTAATTCATTTTCTACCATCCTAATTATATAAGCCAAACAATATTTTACATCAAATGTGTATAATTAAGGGTAGAAATTATATATGAATTGCCAATATTAAAGGTTGTTTTTTTATCACTTTCATATGCATTCCAAAGTTCACATTTCCCATATTTTGTAGGTCATTTTATACCATTTTCATTTTCAGTCTAATTTTCTTGTTGCCATCTTCCCAACTGGCCATAACTATTATAGATCCGACCCCATTTGCTCTCCTCCCAAAAAAATCTATGCAGAAACTCAATTATTTCACCATTAATATTGCCCCATAACTAAAGGAACAAATCTTACTTATCTTCGGATCCCCAACTCGTAAATGAATTATAATTCCGAAATCTAAGAATACTATAGTACTTATTAATATAATATACTACATGACCAAACGGTTTCGACCAATATTTGGAATAATGCTGGAACTTTCTCTTGGAACCAACATTTTATTTTATATTTTTTCCATGTTTTATCAATCATAGAGAAAAGTTTCGTTTTCATCCCATGCTAAAGCCAAAAATTTCAAACGCTTAGCATCTTTATCATATCTATAGGTGAACATTGGAGTCGTAATATAGATTGAGAAAGAAGAAGATACACGACTTGAAATTCCAACATCATATATATGAAAGAAAAAAAAATATAACTAGAAGAAGAAGAAGAAAAAATTGTATATTTTCCCTAAAGACTCAATTATAAGATGCGAGTTTAATATATAGTTATGTATATAGATTTATACAATATATATATATACACACACACACACATTATAGGGATCTTGTTGGTGTAAAATATAACAATCAGTTGTTTTTTAGTACGCGAGCATGCCACTTCAAACCTATAACATTTCAAAAAAAAGAAAATATGCGCCAATTGAATCAAACTTAATCAAACGATTGTATTAATTATGGAAAACAAAATAATTAAAGGTTACAAATGCCTTCTAGATCAAATGACTTTTAAATAAAATTTTAAACTAAGAACAACTAATAACACTTGACTGCTCGAAGTAAATTCTAACGACAATAAACTAAGTATCTATGTTATAGTTGTATGTTGATGCCAAGATCCTTTCAATGTTGATGAAGCTTTATTTTATAAGAGAAGAGATTCCAGGGTGCTTGATGCGCTTTCGATGTGGGACTCTTGCAAATTCTAATTCCAAATTAACTATTTATGCTTGAGAAATTCTATATATTTTTATCTTCAAACAATGCGGGACAAAGCTATTCTTATCCAATATTCAAAATAATATTTGAAATAAATCAAATATTAAATTGAATATTTATGGTACAAACATTGCCCCTCTTGCTTTTTAATTTTATTGAAAAAAATAAAATTGCAAAACAATAATGATTCATCTTGGGTCTTGGTAAGTGGCTAATAGGACTTATACCGTGCATGATACCAACGTTTCACCAACTAGCAGATGGCTTAAAAGTCTTGGACTTCTCGATTGTTCGACAGTCCTTGGAAAAAGCGACATGGATTTTCATCTCTGCTTGATCCATTTGGCATCTGCAATTTCGTTCTCCTCGTCCGTTCTGCATCATTGGACCTAAATTTTGGAATATTGATTTTTGACTTTGACTTTTCATTGGTGGCTTGGACATATTCCGACTTCTTGCAGGATGCCTATTTTTTACCTCTTTGGCCTCATTTCTGCATCAGGTACTAAACAACTTAGCAAGTGATTCGGTCTTTTGGGCCAAATACTCATCTCCAAGTATGATGTCCATTTTCCATGCTCATCCGCCTGATGTTTGTCTGAAGTATGTCAGATAGGCGTGAGCCTCATAATGTCTATTCCTGCAGTTTTGTCCAAAGTGCTCCGCATGTCTTTCGCCATGAATCTGGTTTCGAGCTGGCAAGTTACCACACGTCTGGACATCTGCTCTCCCTCCATGTACATTGGGTACAGCCTGGAAAGCTTGTGTCATCATTTCTTCCTGATCATCCTTCATGTTCTAGCCCAGGTTGTTAGCATGCCCCCCAGCAGGAACATTGTTCCTTGCCGGTGGGGGAATGTAATGTTGGATTTTCCGTTTAGGCATAACCCTTACATCGTTTCCACTGGACCTGGCCTGAAAGGCCGGTGCCTCAGTCTTTGGCATGCTGCCATTGGGTACATCCTGAAAGGCTTGCACATCTTGGCCGTTAGTCAGATTTGCGCCATTTGACACAACTTAAGTCATCTGCGAGAGAATGTAAGGTTGGACTTGTTGTTCAAGCATAACCCTTACATCATTTCCACTAGACCCGACCTGAATGGCCGGTGTCTCAGTCCTTGGCGTGTTGCCATTGGGTACGGCCTGTAAGGCCTGCACTTGTTGTTCCTCATAGCTGTTAGTCGGCCTTGCTCCATTCGACACAGCTGGAGTTGTCTGCATCTGCTGGTGCAACAATTCCATGATTCCTTGCAACATTTGCTGTTGGATCTCATGGTATGTTTTCATCTTCCAAGACAGCTCACAGATCGAATCCTGAGTAGACATCTCTGTCGTGTTCGAAGACTTGCTAACTTCCCTTTCATTTCCATCTTCATCCGACACGTTTCGGCTGCTAATGCTGTCGTGGGTGTCAGATTCCTGAGTCTTTCAGCGAGTATGCACCATTTTCTCAGTCAAAAAATGATGTCCCACCGGGCATGCCAAAAGATATGTTGGTGTAAAACACAACAATCAGTCGTTTCCTAGTGCTCGAGCGTGCCACTTCAAACCTATAACAGTTCAAAGAAAAGAAAATATACGCCAATTGAATCAAACTTAATCAAACGATTGTATTAATTACGGAAAATAAAATAATTAAAGGTTACAAATGCCTTCGAGATCAAATTACTTTTAAATAAAATTTTAAACTAAAGACAACTAATAACACTTGACTGCTCGAAGTAAATTCTAACGAGAATAAACTAAGTAGTCTATGTTGTAGTTGTGTGTTGATGCAGAGATCATTTCAATGTTGATGAAGCTTTTTTTTTTATAAGAAAAGAGATTCCAGGGTGCTTGATGCGCTTCAGATGTGAGACTCTTGCAAATTCTAATTCCAAACTAACTATTTATATTTGAGAAATTCCATATACTTTTATCGTCAAACAATGTGGGACGAAGCTATTCTTATCAAATATTCAAAATAATATTTGAAATAAATTAAATATTTATGGTAAAAAAAAATCTTATGAGGCCGACATAATAATATTATAAAAAAAAAACTAGATTTAATTTAATTTAACAAATCCAAAATAAAAAATAAAAAATTAACTATTATGATAAGAGCTTTTAGTATACATGACTACGTATAGATTGTACTAAGGTCGGCTGACCGCATGCAATTACCTCACTAGGTCAACTTGATAATTTCATATTAAAGTCTCTAATCCCAATTGTTAGATTAATTGGACCGAACTTATCTTTTAAAATTAAATTTAAATGCTTGACTTGATAGATCTTGTCTTTAATATAATGTTATAATGTCGACTTGATTAGAGACTGATTAGTTATATATATATATATACATATGTAATTAAATTTGTATTAGGTCGATCTGATGGTTTTAAGATTAAATTTTTCTTTATAAATCTTAAAATCACTGTAAGATTAGAGATTTAAAAATCAATATTGAATAGCTTACTATAGATTTATTGATATACTAAAAAAAAAATTATATTCGAAAAATGTGAATACTGTTAAGATCTAGTAAATCATAAATACATTTTTAAATTTTAACTTTTAAAGTGATTTAAAAGTTGATAAAAAAATTACAATGGTAAAATTATCAAATCGACATAATGTAAGCCTGATCGTGTATATATATAAAACAAATAATATTAAATATTATTATAATTTTGAGAATTGAATGAGTAGGAACTATAACATATACAAAACCAGAAGATTAAAAGCATGCCCATCTATGCAAACATAAACGGCAACCCACTTGGAGAGGCTTTGTGCTTCAAATATAACCATTTCCTGGGGGTTTCTCTCCTTATCTTTCACTTTCATCCAACAATAATACTGTCCCCTATATAACCTTTCCCCATTTATATATCACCTCAAAGTTGCGTGTGTATATAATAGGGATACACCATATCTTTTTTGTCAGGGGTTCCACTCATGCATGCTTGTCTATGGATGCGGCCAAATTAGTTAACCTGACCACCCTTTTGTTTAAGTTTCATATTATATTTAGTTCTAATCAGTTGTATATACAAATATACTGACTAAAATATATTAATAACTTCCGTTAATTTCCTGGAAAACTAACGTCGGTTTCCATAGTAATTTTTGTAGCTGAGATAATATATAATGAGTTAATACTTGCAGAGAAAATTGTTTAGCCATTGTCAATAAACAGTGATAATATATAGTGCTTACATAATAATATATTATAGCTTCATTTTTGTTAATTATCTTATAATTAATAAAATACACACATATATATATATATTTATATATGCAATTAACCTACAAATCAAAACAGAGAAATTAAGTACAAGTTTCATTTTCTAAGAATAAATGGTTTTTTAAATGGGTTAAATGTATTTAGTACCTTTTAAAATGTAGTCTGTTTATATATATAGGTTATTGTAATTAATTTTATCACTAAATATTTTCAAATTTGTAAAAAATTATATTTTATTCCAATTGAGTTAAATCTAATAAAATTCATTAAATGCACTATACTTTAATACCCCTAAATTTTTTTGGTACCAATTATCTGAAACATGAAAAAATAAATTACACCTAATTCATTTTCCATCTAAAAACTTTTATTTTATCTTAACTTTCTATAAAATAATTTTTTAGCTTGATTTTTTTTTTTATCCTATATACTTTTTCATTATGATTTTTTTTTTATCCTAAACTAATTTTTCATCTAAATTTTTTTCTTCTAAAGATTTTTTTTTTCATCTAAATTGCTAAAAAAATTGATTTTCATGAAAATTTGTTTCATCATATATATTTTTCCTCATAATTTATTTTCCTTCTATTTTCTTTCTTCATCCAAACGTTTTTATTATAAAATGCTACAATTTATTTTATCATGAAAATTTGTTCCATCCCATATATTTTTCATCATGAAATATTTTTATCCTAAAAAATGTTTAGATAAAAAATAAATAAATGAAAAAACATGCTGAAATTTTTAGTGAAAAATTTAGGATGAAATAAAAAAATTTAGACGGAAAAAAATGTAGATAAGTTTTATTTTTTAATATTATAGAAAATTGGTAAAAATAAATTAGAGGTACTAAAGTGCATTTAATAAAATTTGTTAGATTTAATCCAATTGGACAAAAATATAATTTTATTGTAAATAAAGGGTATTAATTGTTCAAATTAATTATAGTGACTTATATATGAACAAATTTAAGATCATCGTCCCTCAATTGGATTATCTTCTAAACGATGTCCCTCAATTGCATATCAACATTGGTGTTTTAAGATCATCGACGTTTATCTTCTAAAATAATGGATAATAAATCTGGGAGGTATAAAAACTACAAACCACGTTTATAAAAAATAAAAACGACGGATCGTGTGTACAAAAATGTCGATTCCAGCTAATAACCATCTCATTTACATGTGGTCGACACGTGAACCATACGTGGCAAGGGCATCAACCATATACATCGGTTCAATAGGAATAGACATTTTTGTTGGAGGTTAGAAATGTCGGTTCAGCCAAGAAATCAACATTTATGTGATGGTTGACACATGGATGACACGTGGCAAAGGGCATCAACCATATACACATCAATAGGAACTGATGTTTTTGTTGGATAGTTATGAACATCAATTCAGCGAAGGAACTAACATTTATGTAGTGGTTGACACATGAACAACACGTGACAAATGGCATCAACCATATATGTTGGTTCAAATGGAACCACTGTTTTTGTTAGAGGGTTATAAATGTCGGTTCAGCCAAGAAACTAACGTTTATGTAGTGATTTGACAACGTGAATGATACGTGTCATGATCTACCACGTGGCAGCATATCTTGTGTATAAACGTCAGGACTAAGCATGGCCCAATGTTTTTCTTCGAAAGGCATCGTTTCAGACACATTTTTGTGGAGGTTTAGGCATCTCCTCTTTCATTTTCTCTCACTTTTCCACATCAAACCCTCCTTTTACAGTAAAAACTCAAAGCGAAATTGCTGCACACTGATTTGGGTTTGGTCTCCTTGCTTGATTTTTCGTCGAAATTTACCATATCTCCGTTGAAAACTTTAAGGTAATTATTCAAACCTATTAAGAATAGTGTGAGTACCAGTTTTGAAAATGAATAGAGAGGAGTTTGCCTTGCTGCATACAAACTCGAGGTGAAGCAAACTAAAGGACAACCGACCAAGCCATGACTGAGGTGCCTGTTTTAAGTCATACAATGAACATTTCATAAGACATACATGATCAAGACAATGTTGATCAATGAAGCCTGTCAGTTGTTCCATGTAAGGCATTCTTGATATCCAATTGTCAGATTGACTAGTGGAAAGTGAGAGCAACAAAGAGAATTAATTGAATCGTTTTCGGTTTGACAATGGGACTGAATGTTTCATCGTAATCAAGCCCAAAATCCTATGTGAATCCCTTTGCCACTAAGCGAGCTTTGTAACAATCTAGGCTATCATCTTCTCTGAATTTTGTTTTGAATACCCATTTTGATCCAACCAAGTTTACCTTTGATGGTCGTGGAACTGGAGTCCAGGTATTACCTTGGTGAAAGGCCTTCAAATATAATGAGTCATGCAAAGTTGGTTCATAAGGAGAGTTAGAACAAAAAGGAAATACAAGCTCATCAAAAACAACATGCCTAGGAATATAGATTTTATTTGACTTAGAATCAAGGCACTGATACCCTTATGTGATGGGCTGTGTCCAATGAACACATATGGATAGGATTTTGTTGAAATTTGTTGTGTCCAGCCATACGTAGGTAGGGGAAACAACTATAGCCCAAAATTCTCAACCCACTATAATTATGATGTTTTCCAAATAATTTGTAGCATGGGGTTTGCATTCCAATGACACTATTAGGTAGTCTATTGATTAAGTAGGTAGCAAATAACAAAAATCTACCCGATATTTCATAGGTATTTTTGCATGAAACATCAATATGAGACCCGTTTCTACAATATGAAGGTGTTTTCTTTCTGCAACACCATGCTGTTGAGGTGTTCGAGAACAAGATAGTTGTTGGACTATACAAAAAATTGCAAAGTGATAAACAAATAAATTGGAAGTGAATTCCACCACTGTCACATTGAAAAATTTTAATTTTTCTTTTAAACTGCATTTCAACCATTTTCTGATGTTTATTTTGCGATGAGGGTCGGTTTCGCCATCGACAATTATCTAAGGATTTAGGACTGATGTTTGATCATCCAGCTAGTGCAAAGCCTCATCCACAGGAGTTGAATCTTCCACCTTAATGTGGTCCTCGATCGTCCCCTACCACACTGCCCAAAGAATGCTTGATGAAGATCTGAATGTTGTTTTTCTTCAGCTTTGGAATTGACAAGGACTTGTTCATAGCTTTTCAAGGCTAATACAAATTGTGTAAATTATGGATAAGGTGGCTTAGATAGCATAGCTAATATGAAGTCTTGGTATTTCGATCCTTATCCACGAGATAAATGGAAGCACTTATTTAAATCTCTTTCTGGATTTCCAATAGGAGCAAGGTTATCACAAATGGAAGAAAACTAATTATGTAGATATTCATCAATATGAAAATCACATTTCTTCAAAGTCATGAGATTATCATTGAGAAATATTTCATTTTCCATGATAGCTGGCAGTAAATGCTCTTCTATAGCTTTCCAGACCTGAAAAGCTATTTCCAAACCAAATGTAAAACTAAGAACATCAATTTTCGTAGTGTCGAGTAACCAGATGACTAGTAATCCATCATTCTGGATCCACACAGTGTATTTTGGGTTTTGAACTTTATTCTCATACTCCTTTACGATTTTTTATAGTGGTGCTCCTGAATCAACAATATGGTGAGTGATGCCTAGGCTACGGATTAACGGTTGGACTGGCACCTCCATAGAAGATAGTTCAAGGAATTGAGTTTAATGGAAATAAGATTGGAACAGTGGTGGAAGGACTGGAGCAAGGTAACATTCAGATTGATCTTAACCTGCTCTGATTACCATGATAGAATTCTAAATTTGACAATACTAAATAATCAGAATGTTTAATAATTGAAACAAACACACCTCTCGTATTATTTACTTTCAGAACCATTATACTTATACATGTACATAGCTGTTGATAGCTATTGTGTGGTTATGTTTATCCAAAATAGAAATTATGAGAGTTTTATCACTTTAGATAAAGCTTTACATATGACCTACACTATAGAGTGTTTAACTCTATCACAACTGCTCGGGTTACACAATGAGGTAGAGTTTGAGTAGGAAACTCTACCAGCAGCCATGCACGTTGGACATTGGATGCTGACTAGATGGAGACCACTGTAGTACTTTATTAATGATTGCCTAATTTGTATATCATAATCAGTTTAATTATGCCTATAAATAGAAACATGGGGTTATTATAAAAAGAAAAACAAAAAATAGAAACATGGGGTTAATTAGACTTTGGTATATACTTTCAATTTTTAGAGTTTTGCAATTTACACATTCAATTTTCAAAACTAGCAATTTAGACTCTAAATTTTTTAACTTCTTGTAGATTGGTCTAATTTTTAAATTGACTCTAAACAAATTGATAATAATTTTGTCCACATGCCTGCTTTTTTCGCTTTCTCTGGTGGTTTCATTATAGAAACAAATTCATGTACGGCATAGTTACCAATTTGTTTGGCAAAATTAAAAATTGAATTAATTGGCAACAAATTGAAAAATTATTGGTCTAAAATCTCTATTTTTGAAAATTGAAAGACAAAATTGTAAAATTTTACAAATTAAATGTATCAAAGTGCAATTAAGCCAAAAAACATATGTTTGAAAAGTAGTAAATTTTTTAACACCAACTTCTTTTTCCTGCTAATTTATTCAATACTATCTTTTGAATTGTGATCAAAAGGAAAACCCCTTTTTTTTTCTTTTTTTTTTTTTTTTTTTTTNTTTTTTTTTTTTTTTTTTTTATCATTTCCAATTAATATGCAGTGATAAGTAACCGTCGTCATGCAATATGTATATATTTAATCATTGTCCAAAATTTACCCCTAATAATCCCCAATATTAAGCTGTTCTTTCAATCACTTTCATGCAAATAGAGGTCACTACTAGGAAATAGGGTTAGAAACAAAGGTGAAAAACTGACGTCTTAAGTGTTTACATGACGGATACAAAACCGTCGTCTAATGAGGTATCGTCGATAGTCATAAAACATAAACAACAGTTCAAAACCAACGTCTAAAACATTACTACGATGGACAACACCTTCGTTTAAAACAAGGTCGAAGCCACGTGGCAGCCACGCGACAAATGTATAGACGACGGTTTTTAGTAAAAACCAACGTAGATGTGCACTATAGACGACGGTCTATACAAGGAACTATTGTCTATATATGTGCATTATAGACGACGGTTCCTTGTATGGACCATCGTCGATAATGCAACTTGGCCGCGTGACAAATTTGCAGCTCGTCATCTATATTATATATTTATGTATATAAAATATAAAATATATATATTTCGACTTTTATATATTTAAATATATTTATTTAATATAAATATTTTAATAAATAATATCTTTTCAATAAATAAAATAATAACTAATATAAAAAACAGTAATAATAAATTGATTATATTAAATTATAAAAAAATATAAACAATTCTAATTAAAATAAAATTATAAATTATACAATACTAATTACACAATAACATTAACAATTACAAAATTCTTATACATAATTAATAATTAAACTGAATCAATCAAATGTCGATAACAAATTTGTAGGGTTCGAAACTTTTTCAGTAAAATATTCAGCCAAATCCTCTCTAAATTCATCCACGAAGTCTTGTACCCAAACACAATTTTTAAAATGTACATAAAAATCAAACAAATAACATTAGTAAACGTAATAATATAAATTTACACTAAAATTATACTTACAATATTATGTAACTGAAACTGTGGTACGGATGAATCGACATTTATTATTTTCCTCATCATCATGCATACATAATATGCACACTCATGACTTGTCGGTTGCAATGGTGCCTACAAAAAAATAATTTAAAATATTAATATACATAATTTTTAATACTTTAACATTAATGAAATAAATAATTCATAGATTTTACCTTTCCGCTTCGCCAACTAATTAATTTATTCTTCGACCTTTGCCTCTTCGGCTCATTCCATAATGTCCAAGCTCTATATATATATATCATTTTATAGATAAAAAAAATTATTAAAAATAAATTTAATCACTAAAATTAACTTACTAAATTTTTAAATTAATTTACTTGCTTATTAATCACTTGAAATCAACATTAGCTTTGGTGTTGGTGGAATCAAAAAACCAAATATACCAAAGGTATGAGTCCACGATACCAAGCGTCCAATGAGCACTAAAATAAATGTCAATATTAAAAATATATAATATACTATATATATTTAAGAAAGTAATAATTTCCCATATAATTAAATTGTACCGACAATGGTATGGAATTAACCATATCCTATTGAAGTCGGGCTGATATTTCCACCGTTTGACCAATTGCTCAGCTTGGGATGCCAACATTTTAGGTCCAACATTCTGCACCATACGTGGATCAATATAAGCATACAACAAAATCTTTCAAGTGCAGATTAGATGCCGATACAGCTTTCTGCAAAAAAATATCATGTCAAGTACAATTTAAGATAATTTTAAATCGAAAATAAATTAATTATAACTTCAAATATTAATGCGCATTATTTCATATAGAATAAGATGCAATCAACACCCAAGTCCTGCATTTGACAAAATTAGTTGATATCCTCATGTGTCAGCACTCCAGGATGAGAATTGCCTATCATACCCCTCCCCAGGTTGAATTGAAACTGCTTGATTCCTTGTTGGTTGAAGGCAGTGGTAGGTAACATCTTCATTAATCTCAGCTTCGGTGGTATATCAGAGATGATTAATTGATGTTGACTTTCATTGGTCGGTAGAGATGCCCTCAAATGACGTGAATAGGGAGTACTATTCGAGTTTGAATGAGCTACTGCCTTGCCTTTTGATATTCGTACAGATGTCTCCATTGGTCAAATATATAAATTTCAAAAAAACATTAAAAATAAAAATTATTAATAACTTAATTATTATCAATAAATAAAACATAACCTCTTCTTTAGGTAAAATGACTAAAAATTTAAGCCAGGGACAAAATGACTCCACATCTTCTCCTACCAATGTAATGTCAAAAAATGGTAGTGGTAGGGCTACTTCAGGGACCAATGCCTCCTGAACATCAAGGTTTAGGATGTGTGCTTATGCAACATGGGAAAGTAGTAGCTTATGCCTCAAGACAGCTGAAGAAACATGAGTTGAACTACCCCACTCATGATCTAGAGCTAGCAGCAGTTGTACACGCGCTCAAGACTTGGAGGCATTATTTGTATGGAACAACCTGCCAAATATTCAAGGATCACAACAGCTTGAAGTATCTATTTACTCAGAAGGATTTGAATCTAAGGCAGCGAAGGTGGATGGAGTTGATAAAAGATTATGACTGCACGATCGACTACCACCCTGGAAAGGCTAATGTTATAGCTGATGCTTTGAGTAGGAAAGCTACAGGCTCTTTGGCGTATGTACAATCAGTGCAGCTTCCTTTAATGTTGGAATTAAGGAAGCTTTTACTCATCCTTCGGGATGCCTCTTAGCAAATTTTCAAGTGCGTCCAGTTCTTGTTGATCGTGTTCTTGAAGCTCAACTACATGATCCACAGTTACTAGAAATCAGAAGAGAGGTTGAGCAAGGTTTGAGGAACGACTGCTCTGTGAGACGTGACGGAGCTTTAGTGATGGGTACTCGTCTGTGTGTACCTGCAAATGAAGAGCTTAAGAGAGATATTATGGAAGAAGCTCACAGTTCCGCTTATGCTATGCATCCCGGCAGCACCAAGATGTATCAGACTCTAAAACAATTTTATTGGTGGGTCGGAATGAAAAGAGAAATAGCAGAGTATGTCTCTAGATGTTTGGTATGTCAGCAGGTAAAGGTAGAAAGACAAAAACCTTCAGGATTGCTACAACCCTTACCTATTCCTGTTTGGAAGTGGGAACATATTACCATGGATTTTGTATTCAAGCTGTCGCGCACTCCAAGGAAACATGATGGAATTTGGGTAATTGTCGACCGTCTAACTAAGTCTGCACATTTCCTACCTGTTCGTGAGACGTTTTCACTTCGAAAGTTGGCTGAGCTGTTTGTGAATCATATAGTGAGTTTGCATGGAGTTCCAGTATCTATAGTGTCGGACAGAGACCCAAGGTTCACTTCAAGGTTTTGGAAGAAGTTACAAGAAGCACTTGGTACTCAATTACTTTTTAGTACCGCTTTTCATCCTCAGACAGATGGTCAGTCAGAGAGGACGATTCAAACTCTAGAGGACATGTTGAGGTCGTGTGTAATGCAGTTTAAGGAGAATTGGGAATCCCACTTACTGTTGGCCGAGTTTACTTATAATAATAGTTACCATGCCAGCATTGGAATGTCACCATACGAGGCACTGTATGGAAAGCAATGTCGGACTTCGTTGTGTTGGGACGAAGTGGGTGAAAGAAAACTCATCGGATCTGAGTATGTTCAGATGACAATTGATAAGGTAAAAGTCATCAGAGATCGTCTGAAGATAGCTCAAGACAGGCAAAAGAGCTATGCAGATAAAAGAAGAAAGGATCTTGAGTTTGAGGTTGGAGATTGGGTCTTTTTGAAGCTATCACCTTGGAAGGGTGTCATACGTTTTGGCAGACGTGGGAAGTTAAGTCCGAGATACATTGGACCGTATGAGAAGACTAAGAGAGTGGGCCCAGTTGCTTATGAGCTTGCCTTACCTGAGGAACTTTCACGGGTCCATAATGTGTTTCACGTCTCTATGCTACGAAAGTATTTGCCAGACCCTTCTCACGTGCTAGAGTCGCCAACTATCGATCTACGTGAGGATTTTTCTTATGAGGAGCAGCCAGTTAGAGTTGTGGACGAGAAAGAGAAAGTTTTGCGTATCAAGACAATCCCGATTGTTAAAGTTATTTGGCAAAACCATGGTGTGGAAGAGGCGACATAGGAACCTAAAGAGTTGATGTTGCAGCAGTATCCCTATCTTTTTCAATGAAGTAGGACTTTAAATTTCGTGGACAAAATTCTTGTAAGGAGGGTAGGTTGTAACATCCCGTTTTGAGAAAAATAATAAAATTTTCAAGTTTGACCAGTTTGACTTTGAGTGGGCTCGGAGTTGACTTTTTGTGTGGTTATATTTTAGCTTTGACTTTGGTACCGTTGCGTAGAGCTAATCGATACGAGTCCGTAGACTAGTAGTATGCTTGATTCGGAGTTAAGACCAAGAAGTTATGGTCATTTTAGTGTGAAGGGCAATTTGGTAATTTGGCAAAAACTGATATTTAAGTGTGAGAAAAGACGAAAATGCCCCTGTCTGCATCTTTAAATTTTGGCCAAGTCTGGAATTTTCCAGACCTCACCGCGCCTCCCACCTTCACCCGTGCCTCCTTTCTTCTGCCGGTAACGGCTGTTTCCACCACCTGATCGAATCGGCTCCAACATGAAACTCGAAGCCGGCAACCTCCTCTTCCTCCCAGTACCGGTGGTTCGCCGTGAAATGACCCAGATCGTCGGAAATTGCAGCGAGACCGAGGGCTCGTGCAACCCGTGCAACCGTGCACTGTTGCGACACCACCTTTGGCCGGCCATATCTCACTGTTTCGGTGGAGTTAGGGAGCGTGCTTGGTACCGTTGGAAAGCTGATGCGACGATCTACATTTTGGTACCAAGATTGACACCGGAGACTGCCGTATCACGTCGGAAAATGGCCACAAAGTTTCGGAAAAACCACCCGCGACAGCCACCTTTCCACCTAGATCTACTCCGATCGCCGGCGAGTGGGACGACACAACCACCACCACGAGCTTCAGAGCACGCCGGTGACCAAATCTGCAGTTTTCCGAGCTCCGACGACCGCCGCACGCGCCGCCCACAGCCGCCGCCGTCTTCCTCCACGCGCCGCCGCCGATCTCCTCCTTTTCCGGCGAGTGAGTGCTCACCTCCCATCCCAACGCATTCCGGGGGTCGTGGGCAAACTTGCTGTACCTTCGATTTGATCCAATTTCAGTCGGATTCAAAAACGCACAATCCCGACCGAGGTTCGATCTTCCGGGATCAATTCCGACCATTGGCGAGGACAAATCTTGGAATTGAAGCTAGATTCTCGTTCCTTGCATCTTCAATTTCGTTTCGGTATAAAGTTTGTTGAAATCGGACTTGAGACGGAATAATTCAAATTTTGGGGATTTTGCCGTTAAGGGCATTTTGGTAATTACTGAAATTAAAAGGCAATTTTGGTATTTAGTGTTTTAATCTTGTAATTGGAGACTTAGAGGACTCCTCTGAGCCTTTGGTTAGTTTTTTCGGTAATTAAAAGAATTTTTTCGGTAAATTATTTTTAGGTGTTCATGCACGTTCGAGGGCTAGACCGGAGATCCAGCAGGAGCACGCGTCAGACCAGTGAGTGCATTTATTTTATAAATCATTTGGGAATATATGCTATATTTGATTTCATTTCTATTAATTTGTTTTGATTGAATTTTCTTGTGCATTTAAATTAAGATTATTAAATATGTTTTATGATGATTTAAATATTTGCATGAGTTGATTTTATGATTTGATAGATTTCATATTTATTGGAATATTTATGAAATTAGTGTTTTAATTGGTTGTTTAGCGAATTTTGAAATGTTTTGGATATTTTACGATATTGTGGAAATTTGGTGATTTTAAAGAAAAAAATTATGGCTTTGTGGAATTTAAGAATTTTTGGGGCAATTTTATGATATGCAAATATTTGATTGTTTTCGTAAAATTTTTCAAAGAGAAGATTTTGGAAAAATTGTTTAAAAGTAAAAGGATTTGAAAAATTGTTGATATTCGATGATGGAGGATTTTGGATTTGGTTTTGAGGAGTACCACACGGTATCGAGATGTTGATTGAGATATTGGATTATTATGCGCGCTATATGTATTATGCCATCCTCTGCTGCGGACACGTGTCGGGAGAGAGATGATGAGGATCCTGCCATGACGGATTTGGGACGCCGGTTCGTTGTGATGAGTTTACCCCCCTCCCCCGCCTGTGACGCCATCAGGACGCTGAGGGTCACACGGCACGATACTATGTTGTGGTACTGGTTGGGTTTTATATTTGTTGATTGCTGATATTAAATTAATGGTTTTGAATTTGTGGGTTGGAGCCCATGGCATTTGGTTTTAGATCGGTGTTGGATTTAAATGATTTGGATTTATACCGATTTGGATTTATATGGATTTGTTTTATATGATTTGGACTTATACGATTTGGATTTATATGATTTTCGATTCTCGGTTGCAGTTATGATTTTGTATTCATGGATTTTGCCTTATGGTTTTAGTGATTGATTCGTGTTTTCAATGATCGTTTTAAATTACGTTTTCGCCCCACAAACTGTTTATAATGATTTAATGATTTTGGGGATTAAACTAAGGGTTTTGCGAAATGATTTTCAAAACGGGGAACTTTTCAACTGAGTGATGTAAGGTTTGAGTGTAAAGGATTTAAATACTGAACTTATATTTTGTAGTTATCTAGGAGCACTCAAGGAGATATTTATATCTCACGTTTTGTGTTTTTTAACTTCGTTCCCTAGGTCCTAGCTGCAGGTCCTCGTGAGCTACCGTCGGCATCGCATTCGCACTCGACTTCCGCTACTACTTTTACTTATGTATTAGACCCTGTTCCTTTTATTCTGTTCATTGTTGGATTTGTATCATTTATATTTTGTTTATCTCACTTGTGATTCTGTCATTCCTACCTTCTCCCTAAACTGTTATGTTATTTATTTCAGCACAGCTACTTATTTGTTGCAATGCATATCTTATCATCTTTTAGTCCTATTTATGGTTTTATTGTTTATTAAACCCCTTTTCGGAGGAGGATTCTGTCGGCTGCCCCGAAGGGTTCTGGTGGAATCTTCCTCAGGCGGGGCCTCTCCGGTTATTCTGGAGGAATTTCTGGGGCGGGTCCTGTCAGCTGACCTCCCCAACAACTACTTTCTCCCATAAATCATCCTGTCAAATTTATAAAATATTAAAATATCAGTGCTAAAATTGCATAGTTACTTAATATAAATAAAATATGCAAATCAGAAAATAAATTTAATACTATATGTTCTGTAACTGCAGCAGCTTCTGGTGTAAGAAACTTTCCCTCTTTATTTGCGTAGCCCAACTTCCCTAGAGCATCTCGAGAAAGCGGTTCATCTGTGCCCAATCTCAGCTTCTACATGTTTACAAAATAAATTAAATGTATGTGACTAAATGAAATTAAATTAAAACAGTTTAATTAAATTAACTAAAAATTACTAAATTTGTGAAATTAAATTAAAACAATTTAATTTAATTAACTTAAAAATACTAAATTTCTTAAATTTTTCACTCACCTCATTGTACTCTGCCCATGCAAATCCAATACAGGCTCGACGATGATTGTACTGATTTTTTTTCTTAATTCTGAGTGTTCCTTATGATGTTCCTGCAAGATTTAAAACGAATATTAATTACATAACACGCTAATTGTGTTAATTTGCAATAAGGAGCGCTCTCTTCATTCGGTATTTGTGTAGCAAATGGAGTGTGAATCAAAGCAATGTCTCCAAATGTATCCCCTTCAGAAGATTTGGTCTGTGTGTAATGAGGAGTACTTAATATCACCGACCATTTTGAATTACAAGGATCTTCCACATAAAATACTTGTGTTGCTTGAGAAGCCAAAATAAATGGATCAGATTTATGATCAAGTTTGTTGAAGTTTACATATGTAAATCCACAATCATCTTTATTAACACCATGATTGATGTAAGCCCAATAACATTTGAACACCATAATTCGAAATTTAATATAATCCACATCCCATATTTAGACCACTACACCATAGAACGACATGTCAGTGAATTTTGGATTGTCATTTTTGCACTTGAATACTGCATCGATCCAGCCACCAAGCTTACGCCGCTATTCTGTGTAACACGCTTGTTGTCTCTTTCAACTGTATGGTATAGAATTCCGTTGATGTCGTAGCCCGAATAGCTCATTACTTCAAAACGTGGTCCCAATGCTATCCATCTCAATGTATGTGACACACTATTATCTGGTTCACTCAATTCTTTCTGAATCTGCAAAAACACCACAAGAACCATTAGTAAATGCATCAACTATTTAATTAATATCATAGTAAAACCAACAAACACTAGATGTGTCAATTTGTAATAAAAGTAACAATTAATGTAAAACTTACTTCATCTTAGAATACGATTTTGCTCGTTTTGAAACCATTTTGCTTTTCTTGTTATGTTACGAATATCACACTTCAAAATCTCCATATGTTTCCTAAAGAAATCAAAAGTTAATGACTATAGTAAACCAATATTCAGTATAATATTCAATAAAAAATATAGAGCGTTAAACTTACTCGAAGTAAGGTTGTACTTCGGGTGTATTTGAAAGTATGTACAAATGTACTTGCTCCAATAGGTCACGAGTAATACCCAATAAAGGATCACCAGTATCATCTTTCACACATTGTACTTCATGGCGGCCAAGTGGGTTACCGATTGCATGCACGCCTTTTTGATACTCACTAAAAAATTCGATTGCTTCATCAGCGATGTAGTTCTCTGCAATGCAGCCTTTTGGGTGATAATGATTGCAAACGTACCCCTTCAACACTTTCATTTATCTCTCAAACAGATACATCCACACACAAAACTGGCCCACGCAATAGCACTTCTCGAACTAAATGAACAGTTAGATGAACCATTATGTCAAAGAAAGATGGAGGAAAATACTTTTCAAGTAAACACAATGTCTTAACAAGATCTGTCTGAATAATGACCAAATTTGAAACATCAATCTCAATTTTGCATATAGCGTTGAAGAAAAAACAAAATCTCATAATTACAAGTTGAACATTTTTTGGAAGCACTGATCGTAGTGCAACAGGCATCAGTTGTTGCATCAACGTATGTAAATAATGAGATTTCATTCCTTTCAACTTCAAATCATTCATCGACACAATATTTCAAAAATTTGAAGAGTAGCCATAGGGAACCTTTAAATTTTCCAAACACTTACAAAAAGTTTTCTTCCCTTCCTTGGATAATGTGTAACATGCAGGTGGTAGATATGTCATTTTCTCTTCAACAACAAGAGCCAAATCATTTCTTATGCCCATTTCGACCAAATCAAGCCAAGAATTAAGTCCATCTTTAGTTTTTCCAGGAATGTTAAGCAATGTGCCAACAATGCTCTCACATACATTTTTTTCAATATGCATGACATCTAAGTTATGCCTCACATATAATGACTTCTAATAGTCAAGCTGAAAAAAGAAAGACTTCTTCCAGCAATCTTGATCAGCAGTAGACTTTTTTCTCTTATTACTACTATCAAATAACTTAGAGTCAAGTTTTTGAAGTACTTTTTCTCCCGTCACAGGTAAAGGAGTTGGACGAAACTCCTGAAATCTATTGAAAGATTTCTTTTGCTTTCGAAAACAATGATCATTCGGAAGAA
This sequence comes from Ochetophila trinervis, assembly GCA_003254975.1. Taxonomy (NCBI): domain Eukaryota; kingdom Viridiplantae; phylum Streptophyta; class Magnoliopsida; order Rosales; family Rhamnaceae; genus Ochetophila; species Ochetophila trinervis. The sequence goes on along the minus strand of QANX01007034.1, from coordinate 18,978 downwards.
ACCTCTTATGTCCACAATAACTCATTTTTCTACCATTTTTCAAACTTTGAGCACACGTGTTCTCGCTGCAAATAGGACAAGCAAAATATCATTTAGTGGTATGACCAGACAAATTACTATATGCGGGAAAGTCATTTATAGTCCACAATAATATTGCTCACAAAGTGAAAAGTTTTAGCTTACACGCATCCCAAGTTGGCACCCCCTAATCCCACAATTGCTTAAGATCGTTAATCAATGGCTGCAGATAAACATCTATATCGTTGTCAGGCTGCTTCGATCCAGATATCAATACTGTCAACATTATAAACTTACGCTTCATACACAACTATGGTGGAAGATTATATGTAACTGTAAGCACAGGCCAACAACTGTATTGAAAACTCATATGCTTATGTGGGTTAATGCCATCAGTTGTAATCCCAAGCCTTAAGTTTCGATATTCATTACAAAAATTAGGCCACATGCGATCAACTAGCTTCTAAGACGGTGAATCGGCGGGATGACTTATCTTCCCAACTGCGACCTTTCGTTCATTTGCATGCCATGTCAAATTTTTAGCTGTGTCAACGCTTTGAAACATCCTCTTGAACCGTGGAATGGGTGGAAAATACCACATGACTTTATGAGGGACATTTACAGGTTTAGTTCCATCGTCAGTTTGTTTCCAACTCGATGCTCAGCATTTAGGACAATTTTCTTGCGCTTCATATTCTTTTTGATAAAGAATGCAGTTGTTGCAACAACAATGTATCTTATCATAATCCATGCCCAATGCTGTCAGAGTCTTTTTCACGCTGTACATAGAATCTGACAAAACATTATCACTCGGTAGCATTTCCCGTAATAACTTTAATAATTTGAAAAAATTTGTGTTCGAAAGACCGTATTTCGATTTCAGGTTGTACAACTTTACCAAACGAGATAGTTTGGTAAAGTTTGTACAACCTGGATACAAAGGAGTTTCGGCATCCTCCAACAACCTCTTAAATTCACTGGAATTATCCACGAACTTGTCACAAGCATCATTCACCATGTCAATATTATTACCCACCACATCTTCATCATCCGTATTTATATGGGTAAAATGACTTTCAGTGTTATTGCTTTTACTAATTCCACTAACTCTAGAACAATCTCCACGATATCCTTCCAACTCTTCTCCATGTAAAATCCACTTACGATAATTCGTATCAAACCCCTTAAAGTATACATGCCATCTCACTTTTTCAATAGTGCTAAAAAATAAATTCCCACATTATATACAAAGACATCGAATTTTACCATCTCTCGAATCTTACCATCTCTATTTGCACTTCTCTTAGTAAATTCTAAAAACATTTCGAAACTCTTTTGAAATGCATTAGTTCTCATATCCTTCGTTATCCATGATTTGTCCATTTTATCTATTTGAAGAACAACTAATTAAAACTAATTTAAACAAGAATGATTTAAAATATAGCAATAAATAATATATTACTATCAATTTAACCAACATTTAATAATTAACAAATCAATAATAGAAAATAAATAGAGAACTATAAATAAATAAACAATAAATATAGAGATAACGCTAATTCATATTTTACTATATTCTGAAATTAACTACAACAACATAAAATATATAATAAATAACAATACTATAAAAGATTATAACATATCAAATATTTAAACAAACTAACAAATTTAATAAAACCGCAACATATATATATATATATATCATTGTGGAATTTAAATGTTCATAACCTAATAATTATAAAATAATTAATTCATGAAAATAAAAATTATATAACTAATTTATTTTAAATGATAATGCAATAACATAAATATTTAATGTGGTTAATTGTATAAAATTATTTACCTCTATGTTGAGTTTTTTTACAACAATCAACTTCAAGCTTCAACAAATTGATGACTTAAATCCTAAAGAAATGCTATTTGAATATTTTTGATCACCACTAAAAGAATTTGAAAGAAAAGTATGGGAGAAGTGAAGAAAATTTTTCTTATTAACAAGTGAGTTTGATTAAGAACGAAGATGAAAATATATAGGCACAAAAAATTACAACGGCTATATTTTTTGCAACGGCTATTTTTGCAACATTTAAACCCCCGTTTCAGTGCCACATGGACACAAAACGACGTCGGTTGAAAACAAAAACCGTCTTTGAAAATTCAAGACTATAGACGACGGTTTTATCTTATAACCGTCATCTATAGTTTAATCATAGACGACGGTTCATAACCGTCGTCTATATGCTAATAAAAGTGACGGTTTCTTTAAAAATTGTCGTCTATACTCTTCATCAGACACATGTCTGCAACGTGTCTTTAAGGCTTTATCAGCGACAGTTTATGAAGTAACAGTCGTCTTTAATTACATTAATAGACGACGGTGTTATTTATAATTGTCGTTGATGTTTTTTTTTTTACGACGGAGCATCGTATTTATTATTCTCCAAAGTTAATAACCGTCGTGTTATTGTATCAACGTCGACTTTCTTTGATAACCGACGTCTATATAAAAGTAAGAGCGTCGTCGATAGCTTTTTTCTGTAGTAATGTATGTTTGAAATGTATCACATTTTCCCATACTTAATAAGTCACTTTCTTCAATTTCATTAGATTTAAATGGTCGCGCGTGAAGAGTCCGATCAGTTGGAGGGTTTTAATACTAAATCCTGCATGCATATGGGTCTGGTTTTTGTATTGGACTATTTTAATTTTAGTCTAATTAAATTGTATTTAATTTAAAATTTATTAAATTTTTTTAGAATAATTCAGATGATAATGATCAATAATGATAACTTTTCAAATTTTGAGTTCTATCATTTCTATATGCTGCTAAATTCTTCCTTACCAATTCATATTAAAAAAAAAACCTTATAGTTTATTGAAATAAACATAAAATAGAATCCAATCAAGTATTGATCAACAAATGAGCTCTCTCTCTCTCTCTCTCTCTCTCTCTCCACATAAGCCTATACTTACTCCTTGCTGACAATTATGCATGTATTAATATAATTCAGAAACTCAAAATGAAAACAACAGCTGGAATCAAAATAAATGGTAGGATATTAATTATTGTTTAGCCATATATCAAGAAACAGTATTGAGAAAGCTCAAGTTGGCCTCATTTTTCTTGCGGGTAAAGAAAACTTCATTTTCATGTATATATGATAAAAACTTATTCTGTTTTTGTTTGAAATGATGAATGGTTACATCTTAATCTGAACTTGCAAACTACATATCATGTCAAAAGAGATAGAGCAGCTTTTTTAATTAATTATATATCCACCAAAAAAGGTAATAAATTTAGAGTAGATGGATCAGAAAAATATATATATAAGCGCGCGCCGACCAGAACCTTAGAGACTTTTTGGCACAAATTAATGATCACACTGTTCATGCATCCTTCTTAACCTCCTGGTGTCAAATCGTCCATAAAAAGACTAGCTTAAATATGACTTATTCATCTAATTATTTTATTATATGATATAATAACATATATTTTATTATATATTAATGTCGACTGAACTCTTAAAGCAACGTATATTGTTGATTTTATAAATAAAAAAACATATTTATATATATATATATATATATTGGTGCTCCAATACCATTTTTCTTCTATTATTTTCCCCCTAAAATATATGATCTAAAAATTTATAAGCTTTCAAGATTAAGAAGACCAAGAACACAAAAATATGTCCAAAATATTTTACTCTATTTAGGATTTTAATTCCAAGAAGTAGCAAATTTAATGATTCTTCAGAAATCACTTTCTAGAGAAGAAGTAGTCCTAAATAATATCATTTTCAAACCAAACTTGTAGAATTAGTTTATGGGACCCTAGAACTATAATGTTGATAGGTAGATGCAAATGATCAACTTTTAGTTGAAGTTGGAACTTGCATGGAAAGTAAGGACGTTACTTAGTTGTTAAAAAAAAAAAAAAAAAAATCATTATGTAGTCAAAATGAGATTATGAGTTATATATGAGTTATAGTCCTAGCTAGGAAAATCTTATCACAAGGAGCAAAAGGATGGATTTTCTGTGCCCTAACTTTGAAATAACATCTTCATATATCGACTCTTTGAAATTTCAACTTCCACAAGAAGAAAATTGTGGTGAAATTTTCAGAAACTTGTGGATAAAAAACTATACACAGCAACCTTTTTTTACGATCAAGCACAGTCCCAAGTGTATTCAATAGTAATAAACTATCAAGCATAACTTGCAAATTAAAATATAAAGCAAGTTAGCAATCGTCAAAAAAGGACTCAGAAGCTTAGAGAACTAAGCAAACAAACCACCTGCTTGCCTAACACAAGGGATAACTGAAAGGGAACAAAAAACCACATTTGAAATTGCAAATACAAAAGAGCACAAACCAAAATGGAAACAAAACAGAGACCCAATGCCAAATACATGGAAAACTCAAGTGAAAATTGACATAAAATTGACACCACATTCGGTTGCATGCATTATGCATTATAGAAAAGACAGTTATTCTTCCGTGAAAACAAAATCGGAATAGTCTGACAACCAGAAAAATTTTACCCATCTCTGCCTTCAACGCACAAAGAACAAAAGTCTAACTTGGATGGGTTTGAGCGAATTGGCAGCGAGCAAAGTCCAACTCGGAAGCTGATGATTTCGGCGACGTTTCACCTCCACATTAGATGAGAGGTTGACCGAGAAAGACGAACGACGTTTATTCAAACCTATTGAAGAATCGCACATTTAGATGGAACGGTACCCAAAACATTGTTCAAAAAAGTGTCATTTCATCTAATTTTGTTTATCTTATTTTTTATTTCAATTTAAAAAATATATATTTTTTTCTATTATGAAAATAATATTTGTGACTGTGACCAGTCAAACTCAACGTATTTAGCCATAAAGCAAAAAAAAAAATTTAACAATAGGTGTTTAACTTTTGGAAGAAAAAATTTCTTCCAAAAAATTCACCCATTAGTTACATAATATTATTAAAATTTCAACGTTCATAATTGAAAATAATATATTTTTTAAATAATCATAAAATTAATTTTTTAAAACTAAAGAAGTATCTTCTGTTACAAAAATTATTTTGTAGCTTCAAATTTGATTGTTGGAGGCTAAATTTTTGTAGTGCTATTGTTTTCTTAGTTTAGATAACACTGTTCTGAAAAGGGAAAAGCATGTTAACGATACCATTATTTTTTAATAATACTAAAGTAACTAAATTTACTTATCTAAGATTAATTGCATTTTGGTATTCTCTAGTCTAGAAATATTGCAACTTTGGGCTCTCCTTTTAAAACTCACCACTTGAGCTTTCAATTTTTAATTTATTGCAAAGTGGACTATGGTTGACTTTTAACTAGCAGAAAGCTAGGAGTCATTCTATGTGAGTTGCACATAGGTTATCAAAATGTATTTATTTATTTTTAAATAGAGTGCATTTTAAAAAAAAAAATTAGAAAATGGGTCTATAATTTTATATTTTAAATTATATTAATAAATTATAGAATTTTTGGACTTTAGTATCTATATATATTTTTCAAAAAAATTGCATTTTGATACTTTGTGCAACAAGTTAAAATTTGAGAGCTCAAGGTGGTGAGTTTTAAAGCTGAGCCAATATTGTAACATTTCCAAACTAAAGGACACAAAAATACAATTAATCCATTTACCAATTATTGGACACCAATTGATGCCGCATTATCTTATTAAATTGTTTTAAAGAACTGATACTTGAAATTGTTTTAGTGGTTGATTTCAATCTATGTAGGATTTTACTTGGTGTAGGGCTTTAGGGTACCAATACATTTTTTAATTCTACTTCTTGAGGCATTCCAGCATTTCAAATGTTTATAAGGAAAATCCTAATGATTTATCATCCGTTCTGATAATACATATATATATATATATATATATATAGAGATATAGAACCTCCCTTGTCAGTTTTTGAATTGTTTAAAAGTTAGAATTTAAAGATGCATTAAAAATTTAAATAAATTCATAAATGATTCACTTTTATTTCTTAAGTTTAGTATGTAACTAAACTCATATAGTCCAAAATTACATTTTTAAATCTTAGCCTTTAAATTAATCCAATGTTTAATAATAAAGGTTTTGATAGTAAACCTACCAGGACGTCCTAAATGGATTGTTGTTATACGTATTTAACCTATTGGCATCTAAAATTTGGTACCTGCAACACTATCTGTAAAACTACTCTATTATTTTTTGCTTGTTTTGACAAGCTATATCATGCTTAAATATCTGAATATTTTTAAATTTAATTTTTTTTGAAACCTAGAATCCAAACTTTTAATAATCTTTGATAATGCAATCATGGTCATTTATTAGATTCAATGAAAGTAGTCGTCCAAAAAAAGGAAAAAATATTCAATGAAAAGTAGTAGAGAGTCATGACTAGATCCAGATATGAGTTTTTTTCTTTCTTTTGTTAATTTATTATTTATTTATTTATTTTTGTATGCGTGTGAAAATAGATATATATATGACTTGACATAATAATGAAATTGCATATTTTCATAATACATGCAATACTGAGTAGTTCTATGTATACATGGGCTACCTGATGTTTTTCTCATAGGTAAGGAGTCTAAGAATGATTTACTAATACCATAGCTTCATATATATTTCGAAAACTTGATAAAAGAATAATTTTATAAATTATGCAGTGTACTTCTTGGTGGTTTGCCATGACAGTTTCTGAGAATTTAGGTAAATCACAATGATAATTAAAGACAAAAGGGATTGAATAAGAACAATCTAGGAAGCTTCATCCAACAATGCACTGAAAAATTCATCATTAAATGGCAGGCCTTTGCATTGTTTCATCAGGTAACATGCTGAGCAGCATTGGAACAGTGAAAGGCCTTCTCTGAGTTCCTCATAATAACTTCCAAATTCTTGCTTTTCAGATGCTACCATCCCAAATCCTTCAAAGGAAAATGCAACCATTTTTCTCACCATATACCACCAGTTTTCAGGGAGTATACCAAGTATTCTTTTGGAGTAAATTCACAATCAGAAACTGGTCCTTGCGTGTGGAATTTAGCATGTTCCGTTTTTAGTAAATCTAATGCCAAAAAAAAAATAGAAAAATAGAAAACCAAATATTATTATTAAAAAAAAAAATCCNAATAGAAAAATAGAAAACCAAATATTATTATTAAAAAAAAAATCCTAATATCTTGGTGTACTGTTACAGTTTCTACCTTTAATCTAGAAATTATATGTTATTGGGCATGTAAATATATTATAAATCTTTGATCTAGAAATTACCAAACAATAACTTTCATCAATTTTATGGTAAAGGACATGCAAATATCTTATATAAGTCTTTGATCTAGAAATTACCAAATTATTGTTTGAATGATACTCATTTGATGCTTGAATCAAATTAAACTGTTTTATTTTTGTGTTGAATATATCATCTTACTAAATTTGTAAGTAATCTTTCAGGCATTTACTTGAAAATGGAGAATAAATATAGAGATAAAATTTCCTAAGAGAGTTTCCAAAAATGCAGCTTGATTCTATATTCCAATTAATCTCAGGGCGATATAACTGGAACTGCAACTTAAATAACACTTTGTTTTTGCTACTTATACTATTATATCAGCAATATTAATATAAGATTATAAGTTCATATCTCGTCCCAAAATTAAAGTTCGACTTGGATAGACTCTTCGTAAGTCGCACATGGGTAAACTTGGAAGTCGAAACATATTAGTTTGGGAGGGATTTTAAAATGGCTAAAATCATTTTTAATTAGATAAAAGTGCTTCCTTCAGTATTTGGCAAAAACCTGAAAAAACTTTTTGGTGAAAAATCTAAATGCGATTCCCTAGAAACCACTTTCTAGAGAAAAATTCTTAAGAAGTCTCTTTTGTAAGAGATTTTATTGAGGTTCTTATGAAACAAGCCCTCAACTATACCTACCAAAAATGAGTATGCCATCTATGCACTCACTTCTCTAGCTTTTCTTAGTTTACTGGCATTGATTATTATCAATATCATTATCATTTCCTAGTAATAAGTGGCTAAATCATTTAAACCATGAAGATCCACTCGCATCAAAAGTTTACCTATGAAAATGTTCAGGACAGAAAGGATGTCTATATCTTCTTGTTTGGTGTAAAAGGAAGAGATAAAGCAAATATAGTTTCCCATGTTTGGCATAAATATATATATAGACAGTCAGGTATACTTTACAATCGCTTGACTAATTTTTAAAATTTTAAAACGCAAATCATCACTAATAGTCTACTATCAATTACAAATCAATAATAAAATCTCATTAATAACTATTATTAATGATGGTCCGCATTTTAAAATTGTCAGGTATTAATCAGGCTTCATATGAATGAATCTTAAGATTGAAAAATAATATTAAGAAAAAAACAAAACAAAAAAATTCCTCCAATTAAGAGAACTAAATTTGTAAATGACTTTTTATTCAGTAGTTTGTGTCATTACCCATATGCAATTCATCATCTTTTAACCACTCACTGCAAGGAAGTGAAAAACTCACATCTGTCTGTAAGCAAGAGAGACTAGAGGTAGAGGAGACACAATTTAGGAGGAACAGAAGCAAGCAACAACCTGGGCCCTGGCCCAAATATCAGATGGGTTTATGTGTCTTCACTTGCCACTACTCTTGAGCTTGAATAACAGACTAACTTTTCAATTGCATTTATGTAAATACAGCTCCTTGAACGTTAATTCATTCCTTGTTTTCTTCTTCTTTTTTTGGCAATATCACTCCTTATTTTTCTTGTATTCAAAGTAGGACGAATTAAAATATATGGGCCAGGACATTGTTTGATTCCTCTCTCTGTTTTTTTTTCCCTACTTTACCTCTCAATCAAACTGCAAACTGGTATCCCTTTCTCTATTCCTTTATTCCATTTCTTCTCCATCTAGTTCCTTTCTTCCACTAATGACCCATATAAAACACAGTGTTATAGTGAAATAAGCATGGTTGAATACTTAAGCAGTAAGTAAATTACAATAATAATATATAGAGAGTCAACATAACATATACTAACACTTAGTTTTATGTGCCTCTGATGAGAATCAAATTCAACAGGAAACAAATATAAGTCCCTAACACGTGTGGATCTAAATGAGTTGTAGAAACAGGAAATAAAAGGAGCCATAGATACAGACAAGCAAAGCTACACAACCATGTTATATTATCAATATTCCTAAAAGGTAACCAGTTAGGAAATAAGTTCAATGTAGTAAGCCTTAACCAACATGAAAAACACTAAGACTCTCCTTGACATGTAGCCTAATAACAAATGTAGGCCTTAAACATGTAGAACTAAAAATTTAAAGCTTTGTTACCAGCTTTATGAACTGTAGCTTAAACTGTTCAAAGTAAGCCGAATAATGTATGTCAAGCAAACATGTATATATATATATATATACAGCTAATATGGGTTGCATCGCCCACCACTCAGTGGGTGACAGCCTGCTATAGCCGTCTGATGCGCATAGTCACGCAGTCAATGCACCTGATTATATGCATCAAATTGCTAATATGGATTGTTGCCCACTGAGTGGTGGGCAACATCGCTCACATTAACAGTTTTGAATATATATATTTCTAAGTTTTCATTTGCATTAATTATCTTATCTAAAACTCTTGAGATGAAATCAGAGCCGCTCAACTCTTACTAAAATTATGTATAACAAATCAAGATTTTCTGGAATGCAGAACTGAGTCTACTCAAAGCTATAGACTACAATTGATGCACAATTAAAAAATGCACCGATTAATGGAAGGTAAATATAAAATTTCTCAACCTATCTACTCTTGCTCCCACACTTGACCGTTGAGAAGGAATCAGAGCCACTGTACACAATTACCCATAAGTAGTAAAGAAATTTAATGCCTGAGTGCAAGTCTGCTACATTAGAAGTAGATTTTTACTTTTAAAATGATATTTGAAACACAAGTTATTGTGAATCATCTGTGGATAGTTGAATAAATAGTACAAACTAAACGGAGAAACCAAACAAGACAAAAAGACAAAATATGAATGAGACCCAAGACAAAACTAAGGCAGATACTGTACAATGTACCTTGACTTTGAAACTGTATTAGTGTGCATTTGTTCTGAAGACTGCAACACAAATATTTCCATCAAGAAGCAGCTGGTCATCTACAAAAGAGCAACAAAATAAGATACAAGAAAAAACACAAAATCACAGTGGCAAATCTCTATAAATGAATTCCCTATTACAAGAACATAGGCTGTGAAGCTTTAAAAAGGAAAGGATTAAACTTAAAAACAAACGTTAGCTACTTGCAGGAGAGAGAAAAAAATTTCCATGACCTGCTGATTAGTTAAACAATTATCATTTTCATATAATTTTAGTTTTTCCTAGAGGTTTTTAGATTTTGAAATGGATATCTTATAGAGGAGACAAGAACTATAATGTAATATCAAGTAACAAATTATAATCGATACAAATACCACTATTGTGTATTCACAAGATAGAACTTATTCTCTACCATTGAAACTCGTACTATAATCTTTTGTTTTCTTTTAATAATATATGACAAAATGCTAAAAGATAACAAGACAATAATTAAATATTTTGAGGAATACAACACTGCTAAAATAAGGAATAATAATTTTTTTTGGCAAAGTATGCAGTGAGCTACTTACAAAGTGATATTTGTCCTGCAAAGATCTTTTCTCATCTTTTCAAACAGTAAAACTTCAGCTTGCATTGGTTAAAAAATTAAACTGGAAGATGGTTGTCCAACTTTTTCAGTCTGAGCTGAAATCTAATCCATGCCCCTTTATAAACCATAGCATATAAGAACCTCACCTGTCTCAAACCTTTGATCATTTTCCAGTCTGCATTAAGCTTTGGACATATGCCACAAGAATTAAGTCCTGATGCCCTTGAAAATACTTGTTTCGGTGACAAGTTCAAAAGCAGGTTCACAAATACCAAATTGTTCCACTCATTTTTCTTTTGCTGAAATTAAGAGTTCTATCAAGAAAGAATTATCTCTCAGCTAAAACTGGCCAGGTCATGCAACCTGACATCTTGAGCTTCTTGCTTAAGTCATCCAACACCCAGTATATCTCTTCTGATCTAGGGTGTACCTTATCAGCAACTACAAACTCATGAACAATGTCGCCAATCTCAATCATGCTACATCCAGGGGGCTTGTAAATATCCTTTTTAATCATTGCCTCTCGAACTTCTTTAACCCCATCAAACCTTTGACCTGCAGCATATAAATTTGATAGGAGCACATAGGACCCCCCATCCATTGCTTTTAATTCAGAAGTATGCTGAGCTGCCCACTCTCCTACCTCAGAATCACCATGAATACTACAAGCATTCAGCAGTGCTCCCCACATAATCACATTTGGTTCAACATCCATCCTCCCTATAAGTTCCCTAGCTTCTTTTAGAAGTCCAGCACGGCCAAGAAGATCAACCATGCAACCATAATGCTCAACTTTTGGAGTGACCTTATAATGTTTCGTCATCAAACCAAAGTACTCTCTGCCTTCCTCAACAAAACCTGCATGAGCACAAGCATGTAAAATTGAAAGGAAGGTTACAGAATCTGGCCTGACACCCAATTTTCTCATATGATCAAAGAGCTCAATTGCTGATTCACCTTGTCCATTTATTGCATAGCCAGAGAGAATAGTATTCCATGTCACAATAGTTTTCTGATCCATTTGATCAAACAATTCTCTTGCTGTTCCAATATAACCACATTTAGCATACATATCTACCAAAGAGGTTTCTATAAACACATCCCAAAGTCCATTGTTTTCAGCAAATTTCCGAACCCAATTTCCAAGATTAACAGCACCCATTTGGGCGCAAGTAGACAACAAGCATGAAATTGTGAACCTATCAGGCTTTACATTGGAAAGACACATTTCCCTGAATAGATCGATTGCTTCATGCAGAAGCCCATTTTGAGAATTCCCACATATCAATGAGTTCCACACCACGGAGTTTTTTTGGGGCATTTGCTTGAACACTTTCCTTGCATAATCCAAATAGCCACATTTTGCATATAAATCAACTAGAGCAGCTCCAATCTTCACACTAACACGAAAGCTCACGTCTTTCATCACATAACCATGAATTTCCCTCCCTAATTTCATATTTTTAGACGCCAAACAGGTCGATATCAAAACCAAAACTGTCGCTTCATTAGGTCTAACTTCTTCTACTTCGACCATCTGCCTAAAAATCTGAAAACCTTCCACAACCATCTGGTTTCTCGCATAACCCATTATCATAGCATTCCAAAACACAACATCCTTTGCAGAAAATTCATCGAACACCCGGCGTGCACTTTCCATTTCTCCACAAGCACCATAGAAACTAAGCAAAGAGCTACACAAGAACCGGTTCGAATCATAACCAATTCTAACAACCACACCATGAACCTCCCTGCCTTTCTCCATAGCAAATTGACCAGCACAGGCCTTCAAAACAAAAGGGTATGTAAAATTATCGCCCAGCAGATTTTCACGTACCCTCATTGTGTTATACATTGATAGTACAGCAGATGGAATCTCCAAATGAATATAGGCTTTGATCATGGCATTGTAGCTGAAAATGCTAGGTTCTTGGGTTTGGTCCAATACGCATTTAGCGTAGGAAAGAGATTGAAAGGATAAGAATGAATTGGTGATTTTCTCGAGTACGAATTGGTTATATGGAAGACCTGCAATTATGGATTTGGCATGGATTTGATTTAGTTGCTTAAGGCTTTTGCAGGTATCTATGAGGGAGAAGAGTGACCTTGAGACCTGCAGTTTCATTTGATAATCAACAGGCACATTGTAGTTGTATGAGAAGTTGAAAGCTTCGTGCTGGTAGTTTACTTAATAACCCCGTTTGGCTGCTGGGAAAATTCAGCACGGAAAACTAGCCTTTCTTTCATTCACTGAAAATTAGCCGCCTTTCGATGGAATTGATCCCCTTTCTCATTTCAAAAAAACAAAAATTCAAGTTGCAATTTTATAAATGTTGCGTTTAAATATATTTAATATTTTTATCCTTTATTATTTAAAGTTATGATGAATAAATTGTATAAAATATTTACTAATATATATTATATATAGTAAGGAAAATAATAATACTACTATTAAAAAGGTGATAATAATCAATGACCTTTTTAGTTATTATATATGTTGTGCCGACACTCGAACCCAGGAGCAAAGAGACCTTTTCAAGGCTATGAGATGTTGGCTTTTTATTTATTATATACACTTACAGTAATTAAACATTATTATTTATCAAACTCTCAAATATTAATTTCGGAAAATACGATAATTATGAAACAGTAGTTTACTAAACACTGATTCTTTCTTAACCTAATTATTTCTACAGCACACATTTAAAATTAATTTTTTTAAAAGGTACAGCACTGTCTAGGGGTGTACACGGGTTGGGTTGGTCGGGTTTTTAAAAAATTTCAACCCAACTCATAGAACTCGGATTTTTCATATTGTAACCCAACCCAATCCAAACAGGGTAATGAACCCAATCCATAGCGTGCGGGTTGGGTTGATCGGGTTAGTAGAGTTATCTGCTAAAAGTAGAAAAAAAAAAAACCATAGCTACCGATCCAGATCCAAAATAAAAAAATCTATGAAAAACAGAATGCGCATCACCATGGCCATGACCTTAGCAGAAGAATTATTACTCAATATTTCTCCAAATTATTACCTTAGCAGAAAAATATTTCCCAAACTTTCAATAAAAAATAAAAAGCTTCTTAAAAATTCTAATTAAACCAGAATGCACATCACCATTACTCAATATTTCTCAAAAAGCTTTTTAATCACATGAAATTTTCTGTTCACATAGTCTACAATCACCAAATCGGAAAAAAATATATAGTTCTCTCAAGTATCACCAGTTTGCTAGTTGAAGAGAAAAGTTGAAGGCAACTGTAGCCGTGCAGTGCAGAGCATAGCAGCTATGACTCAGAAAGTCGGCTGAAAGAGGGGAGGGGGAAAGTCGGGACTCGGGAGGCCGGCCAAGAAGGCAAGGAAAACTGGCAAAGCTAAGAGAGGAAAGGGTCATCGGTGCAACAGCGCAGATCGGGACTTGGGAGATACTTGCCGATTTGTCAGAAGCTGAGACTTGAAAGCCTAAGAGGAGGAAGCCAGGAAGGTAGTCGAAGTGAGGGAAAGAGGGGAGGGAGAGGGGGTGGCAGCCAAAAATAGAAATGCAATTAGGTCAAAATTGCTTCCTTTTTCTTTTAAATATAGGTCGGGTCGGGTCGGGTCGGGTCGGGTTTTAAATAACACAACCCAATAACCAACCCGATTACCTCATGTTTTATACCATCTAACCCGAAACCGACCCAAATATTCAGTTTTTTCATTGGGTTGGGTTAGTTTGGATTGGATCAACTGGATTAGGTCGGATTATTGGGTTTTTGAACACCTCTAGCACTGCCAAACTAAGCCTTAGCACCATTTATGATATTTTCGAGGTCAGTAATGGGACTGGTTTTGCATAATCATCATTTATTATCTAGCTCCCTATTTGACAGGACCCGCACTACCCAAGTCCTGCCTGCAGGATTTAATCACCCTGATTAAGTTCCTAAGCAGTCAATAACTACATAATTAACAGGTCTACAACCCAAACTCCTAAATGCAAGAAATTTTAATAGAAATTTCAGTAGAGTTTTGTCTGTATTTATAACATTCCCCAAATTATTTACATGTACATGCACGTCCAGACAATATTTCATAGCAATCCAGTAATTTTTCAGAAATACACTCATATACATAATATTCATAACATATATATTAAAATTGGATTACACAATATATCTCTAGCATATTACAGTTTACTACTCAACTAACAAATAAACTTGCACAATCTAATTATGCCACTACCACCTCTAACTCGCTCCTCATGCACTAACTAGCAACAGTAGCATGGCTAATAATCCAAGAACTACCTGAAACATAATTAAGAATTTTTTTTGGTGGGGTGAGTACTTGCATACTCAGTAAGTAGAAACTAAATAGGAAAATAATATTTTCTTTCATACATAACGTATATAAAATTGGTTTGTTCATGCAATCTCCTTGGAAAGTAGTTCGTCTTTTAAATTTCCGAATTTCCAAAATATTCATATATTTAAAATATTCATATATTCATATGTACATATATATTTAACAAAATAAATATATTTGTTTTAGTCCAAAATGTCTTGAAATATAAAATAGCACACACAATCAATGCAACCAAATATATGAGGGACGTTCAGTGAAAAGCCACAGAACATATATATACGAACACATCATATATATACCGGGCGGGTAAGCTAACCATTAAATCCTCAGTGAAAAGCCATAGACATATATGTGAACAAATCATCATATACCGAACGGGTAATAACTATTTTTGTGAAAACTATTGTCCCTTCATATATTCACACATATATGCAATTCAATATCAGCTTAGTAGCATAATCCATCGCACAAGCATAAATAATATGGCGGCATAAACCATCGCCCAATCACTTGGCGGCATAAACCATAGCACAAGTATAATTAATCTGGCGATATAAACCATCGCCCAATCACTTGGCGGCATAAACCATCGCATAAGTATATCCAATGTCAAACCTCCCGACCCGGCGGCATAATCATCGCCCAAGTAGTCATCAACCTTGTTACACCCTACTTGGCGGCATACTCATCGCCTAAGTAGTCACCACATAGGTGCCATGCATTTATGAATTCACACAAAATAATCACATTAATAAAATACTTACTTTAAATTCATAATTAAAGCATTCTTTTCAACATATGTATAAATATGTATGTATTTATTCCAAAAGAAATAACAATGTAATATATATATATATATATATATC
>QANX01007032.1:6260-19615 GCA_003254975.1 Ochetophila trinervis | reverse complement strand
TAAATATCATATATATTTATATAAAATTAGTAGCTATAAATTTTATTATAAGTAAATGAATTTTAAAAATGAAAATAAAAATTAAAGCAACGCATCCCAGACATTATTGAGTGTACAGCATTTTGTGGATTTGACAAACAAAGTTGATATGATGTGACCACCCATGACCACATGCTAATTATAAGGTCAAGTTCTTAGCTCTTTTTTTTTATGAAACAAGTTCTTAGCTTTTGGGGTAGCCTCCAGAATCAAGTTTTACTCTTCACATTTTTCAGAATATTTTACCATTAGGCATTTAGGTTAGGCCCATCTTTAGTTTGTGCATTTTTGTTTTTGTTTTTCATATAGAGGTGGACAAATTCGAATTCTAATTTTTATTATATAATAATTTTGCCAATTATATCTCTGAAAAAAGCAATGCATACCAGACTTTGTTATATATGCCTAGCTATCTGTTGCGGCTACTACATCTGCCCCGAAGCCGCAATTCAATTTAAAGCCTATTATGGCTGATATTGACTTTGTTTTTCAAATTTTGATTGAAATGTTGACCGGAAAAAATCTGTATTTGAAGAAATTATTGACCAAAGAGAGGAGTGTTAGGCTGCAGGCTTTTGATTATTTTCACTCTATTTTTTTCAGCAAAAATAATAATAATAATAATGAATAGGGTATAATACCAAAGGCTGCATCCTTTACCCTGTATTTTAAAAATTTATTCGAAGCCGCCAACATAACTTTTCTGGACAACTCCCTATATTATTTAATTTATTTATGCCTCCAAGCATGTAATACATATGAAGAATATTATATGGCATTCAATAATGACCAACATCATTTAAGAGTTGGAAAATGTTAATATCTCTAGTTTGGAGGGGTTGTAATTTCGGTTTTCAAATGTGAAACAATGCAATTTGGTTTTTAAAGTTTTAATTTGTTATATTTTGATCCAATTNTTTTTTTTTTTTTTTTTTTAATTTCGGTAGTTAGCGGCTTCATCCCTCATTATCAATATTAAAATATAATTTATTGCCATTAAACTTTCTAATTAAAATAAAATTGCATTTTAAACCTTAGTTTGCCATAAAAATCAATTGAATCGAAAAGCAATAAATTAAAATTTGAACATCTAATTTGCAAAGTTTTAAATTTGAAGATTGAAAGTATAATATTTCAAGACTAAAAGTTTCTAAATTCCAATTAACCTAAAATGTTAAGAAACTTTCTGCTTATTGCTAAAATAAGTATTTATTTTTGAAAACATATGAATTCTAATTAGGGTTTTTGGAACCAGAATATATGTGAAAGATAAAAGAAATAAATGTATGTTTGTTTAAATTAAAACTCAATACACATTACACGTATGGTTGCTAAATAAATAGATGAAAGGAAACTGACACCTTCCTAGCTCTATGTAAAAATAAGAGTTATCATGAGCTGATAACAGTTACATATATAGAAGTTTACATGAAGAGATTTGATACAACTCTAATACTATCACAACATAACTACCTGAGAATATAGCACCCACAATATAAGGAATTATCTTACGTCAACATCCCCCCTCAAGCTAACGAGAAGTACTCTCAAGTTAAGCTTGGACCGTAGATAGAGAAACCGAGTGCTTGGTAAAACTTTAGTAAAGATGTCAGCAATTTGTTCATTATTTGGAACATTTCGAACTTCAAGGTGATTTTGAAAAATTCGATCATGAATAAAATGAACATCGACCTCTATATGTTTTATACATGCATGAAAGACCGGATTTGAGGGCAAGGCACCAGCTCTCATATTATCACACCATAAGATAGGTAAGGATTTTGGCACCATCTGAAGTTCATGTAAAAGTTGCTAAATCTAAGCCAACTCAACTGCCCCATTTGTCAAAGCACGGTACTCAGATTCGATGCTAGATCGTGCCACGACATGCTGCTTTCGAGACGACCAAGACACTATATTATCCCCAAGATAAACGCAATACCCACCAATAGACCTTCGATCATCAATACATGATGCCCAATCAGTGTCAGTATACCCAAAGAGATGATGAAATTTAGAAGGTCGAATATATATGCCCATATGTTTTGTCCCTTGTAGGTACTGCAAAACCTTTTTACATGTCATTCAGTGAATATCAGTTGGGTTTTGCATAAATTGGCTCAATTTATTTACAATAAATGAAAGCTTAGGATGTGTAAGAGTAAGATATTGAAGGGTCCCTATAGTACTTATGTATAAAAATTTGTCTTTGAAAGGAACACCAGTAGCTAAACTAAGTTGAGTAGTTGTGCTAGCAGATGTGGGACTCACCTTGGAACCGATCATGTTTGTCTTATGCAGCAAGTCTGTTATGTATCGGGTTTGAGTTAAATGAAGACCACGGTTGTCGCGAAGAGCTTCTATACCAAGAAAGAAACTAAATGAACCAAGATCTTTGAGTGAGAATTTAGCATTGAAAGCTTGAATGAACGAAGCAACCATTGTTGTATTAGATCCGGTGACAATTATGTCATCAACATACACAAGAACCTAAAGAATTCCATTGGTCAGTGAAGCATAAATAATGAAAAATTCAGTTTAGATCGCATAAAAGCCCATTAACAAAGAATGGAGCATAAACTATCATACTATGCACGGGGGGCTTGCTTGAGACCATACAAAGATTTGTTGAGCCAACAGACATAAGCAGGTTTATGTGTATCACAAAATTCCTCGGGCTGCTGCATGAATATTTCTTCTTTGAGAGTACCATTAAGGAAGGCATTATTGATGTCAAGTTGTCGTAATGGCCATCCATGGGTAACATCAATAGATAGGATGATCCGGATGGTAGAAAGCTTGACAACGGGACTGAAAGTGTCAGTATAATCGATGCCCGGATGTTGCTGAAATCCTTTAGCCACTAATTGTGCCTTGTAATGATTGATTGAACCATCGGAATTCCGTTTGAGCTTGAAGATCCACCGGTTGCCCACAATATTCATGTTTGGCTGTGAAGGCATAAGTTGCCATGTATTATTTCATCAAGGCAGAGTATTTATCAGCCATAGCTTGCTGCTAGGGAGGTGAGCTTAAGGCTTGTTGAGCAGTCTGTGGTTCTTCTTGAAGCAAGGAGACAGTTGCACAAAAGAAGAGTTTCTTCTTAGAAATGCCACTTTTGGACCGTGTATCCATGGACACGGGGTCTCGAACGTGAGGAGTAGCAATTGCTTTCAAACTTGAGGAATCTGAAATAGGAATCGAAACTGATGACTCAGTTTGAGAAAGTACCTGGTGGCTTGCTGTAACCGGTTGAAGACATGGAGAGACCGAGGCTGTAGGAGAATGGGAGACTAACCGAGTGGGGTTATGACCAGTAGAGGCAGGAGGTGGATGTGATTGGCCAGATGATAATTGTGACATCCTAAAACTTAAGTAGTGTTTAACAAAGTAATTAGAGTTAATTTTGTTTAATAATAAAGTTAATAACACTAATGGTAGTATAAGAAAAATATTTATTAGTGAAATAACTTTTTTTAGTTTTAAAATTTAATCTAAGAGAAATAAAAAACTTAGAGTTAAAATTTGTGGATTAGTGTCTTTAATTAGAGTTAGTGTAAAAATAAAAATAAAATAAAAATGGAAGTAAAAATAAAGTTGAGAAAATAAATTAAAAATGAGCAAATGACCATTTTTCCCCTGAAGTAAAATAGTTAGGTGTTATTGAGTGAAAGGAAAAATTGGAAAAATAAGGCAAAAATTTGAATTAGACCAGTAGCTCCTTCCTCACACAGACACTAAGCTTCCTCCATTGTTGAGCGCTGGCCACCATTTTTGAGAGGAGAAAGTTTTATATATCTTCAATCTCTTCCAAATCAAGCTTAAAAATAGGTTACCCATAAGTTTTAGAGCCTTTAAAACACTTTGGTGAAGTTTATTTTAATTAAAAACCACTATAGGTATGAGTTTTGGGGTGTTGACCGAAAATCGTTTTCACCAGAAATTAAGAGATTCCAGCCACCTCACGTCGGAATTTTAGTACCAAAAGCTTCGTCTCTCACTCTTTTACAAAACCCAAGTGTTGGAATGGAGGATTAGTGAGCTAGGTTAGAGGTTTGATAAAAGGACACAAAGGGGAGTTTCAGATTTTTGGAGAAATTGTGAAATTTTGGCTCCAACTGAAGGAAAGCATGTTTACTATGCTTATTTACATTGTATAATAATAAGCCATTTTAGTATAGAGTTGGAGAAGAAAAAATTAGTGAAATTTGTGAATTTTTTAATATGTTTCGATGAAATTATGGTGATAGATTACGAGTTGTGATTGAAGTTAATATGATAAATTATAATTAAGAGATTTAGAGGAATTGTGAAGGTTAATTATGTATTTGGTTGAGAATTAGTAAGTTTAGTTGGAAAATTTAAGTGTGTGAGGATAAAAAAAATAAGTTGGAAATTATTTATGATGTATGGTAAGAATAAAATTTAGGTATTAACCTTTAAAAATCATTTGGGGAAAAATATAGTTAATAAAATTAGGTGAAAAATTACATAAGTGTGAATAGAGCTAATAAAAAGGGGTTTTACTTTATATTATTGTAATAAAATATGTTGTAATATTATTTTATGCTATTACTAGAGGAAAAAACTACTCCGGTCGAACGACAATGAGCATCCAACAAGGATAGGCGTCAACGTGACGTTTCTGTGAGTGGGAACACATATATAAATATATATATATATATAAATATATATATATATATATAAATATATATAAAATACATGAATATATGCATATATTTTATGGTTTTGCAATATATTCAAAGTTTATATGATTAAGAAATATATTTTTGTGATTAAATAAGTTTTACAAGTATATATATATATATATATATATATATAGATTGATATATATATATATATATTACTTTGTTATTTCCTTTGAAATAAAATACATACATATTTATACATGTATTTAAAAGAATACTTTAATTATGAATTTAAAGTAAATTTTAATGAATATAATCATTTTTGTGTGAACTCATAAATGCATGATATCTATGTTTGGTGACTACTTGGGCGATGAGTATACCGTCGAGTAAGGGGTTTAACAAAGTTGGTGATTACTTGGGCGATGATTATGCCGCCGAGTAGGGGGTTGACATTGGATATGGTTGGTGAGTACTTGGGTGATGGGATATGCCGCCAAGTATGGAGGTTATTTACTTGGGCGATGGTTTATGCCGCCAGATTATTTATGCTTGTGCGATGGTTTATGCCGCCAAGCTGTGATTATGAATTGCATACATGTGTGTGAATATATGAAGAAATAATAATTTTTACAGAAAATGTTATTACCCGCTCAGTATATGATGATTTGTTCACATATATGTCTATCGTTTTTCACTGGGGATTTAAGGGTTAGCTTACCCTCCCGGTATATATATGATGGGTTCATATATATATATATATATATATATATATATGTTCTGTGGCTTTTCACTATAATGTCCCTCATATATTGTATTTCATTGATGTGTGTGTTGTTTTATATTTCAAGATACTTAAACATAATTGAAATATATGCTATATATATATAGATATAAATATTTTGAAATTTAGAAAATGGAACTAATTTCAAAGAGTGTTGCATGCATAAACAAATTTTTATATATACGTTATGTATGGAAGAAAATATTATTTTTCTATTTAGTTTTTACTCACTGAGTATGCAAATATTCACCCTCCTTCAGCTTCTAAAAATATTTCAGGTAGTTCTTGGATTTTTAGCCTTGCTACTGTTATTAGTAAGCGCCGGAGCAGCGAAATTAGAGGTAGTAGTAGCGAAATTAGATTGTACTAGTTTACGGGCTAGTTGTATATTAAATGGTAGTATGATATAAATATATTTTGTAATTACAGTTTCGTAATTGTGTAGGAGATTATGTATATCAATGAATTACTGCAAGATTTCTTGAATTATGGTAGAATTTGGTGAACTGGTATGTTGTGGAATTATTTTCTGAACTTGCAGGTACATGTAATTAATTTGGAGAATATTACAAATACAGACCAAACTCTGCCGGAATTTCTATTAAATTTTATAGCATCTAGGAGTTAGGTTGTGGAATTGATATTTATGGTGGTTGTTGACTGCTTTAGGACTTAATCAGCTTGATTAAATCTTGCAAGCATGACTTGAGTAGAGCTGGTCAATAATGCTGTGGAAGAGCAAGAAGAGGAGCTTTGAATTGAGGAGGACTGTAGCATGAAGTCGGTTTCACAAGGAACTCGTGGGACTGATGGTTGTATGGGTGAAACAACTGATGATTGAAGAAGAGAATTCATACCCTGATGAGAAGAACATGTGCCGGCTGATGTGGAGTTCCCTGTAGAATTGTTATTATAAGTAAAAGATAGTTCATTAAAAAGATAATCCCTTTGTGACTAGTGTTATAGCCAAGAAAAATACACTTTTCAGTGTGAAAATAAAATTTATTTCATTTGTAGGGTCTCAAAAAAGGATAACACTCACAACCAAAATTTTAAAAAAATGTGAAATCAATTTTTTTTTAATATAGTTTCTGATAAGGTGATTGAAAATCAAGAATTTTTGTTGGCAGCCGATTAATTAGAAAAGTAGCAGTGACACAAGCATCCCACCAAAAAGAGTGAAGTAAAGAACTATGAGCAAGTAAAGTTAAAGTCATTTCAGTAATATGCATGTGTGCGTTCAATTTTACCATTTTGATTGTGTGTATGAGGACAATGATGTTGAAAAACAATTCATTGTTGGGAGAAATTTTTTGCCAAAGGCCTATATTCACCCCCCCCAATCAGATTGAAAAACTTTTATTTTTTGTTTGAAATTGATTTTCCACCATTTTTTTAAAATTTAGAAAAATTGTTTGCACTTCAGATTTTAACTTCATAGGATAGATTCATGAAAAACGTGAGAAATTATCTTCAAATAGCACATAATAACGATGCCCATGTGTAGATAACACTGGGGCGGGACCCCAAACATCATAAAAAACTAAGTCCAAAGGGGCAATACTTTTAGTAGTGGATGGAGGATGGAACAATCTATGATTTTTGCCCAACTGACAAGAAAGAACAAAACATATTATCGTCCAAAGAAGGAGAAAATTTATTACACTATCTTGAAACAAAATTTAAAATTTCTAAACTAGGGTGACCAAGACGACAATGCCACAATTTATTTAAAGACAAATGACAACTAAAAGATTGAAAAGATTCAACATGAGACAGTGTTTTTTTATTTAAAACTGAAGGTGATCTAGTTGCTTGAGGTAATAGAATCCGATACAACCCATCTTTAAGAGTTTCTTTGAGCAACAATATCTTCATAGCTTTGTCCTTCACATAAACAAAACACGCATCAAACTCAACCACAGTATTATTATCAGAGGTTAATCGAGAGATACTATGTAAATTTTTCTTGATTGAAGGAACATGCAAAATATTTTGTAATTTCAAATTTCTATTTTGCACATTTAAATATGAAGAACCAGTATGGGAGATAGACAAACTTTGACTATTCCCAACCATTAATTTGTCCTCACCATTATATTCAGATTTGTGCAACAAGTTACCTTGATAATTGGTAACATGGTTGGTTGCACCACTATCAAATTGCCATTCAGGATTAAGAGAAACATCAGGAGAGATATAATAAGCAGAAGTGTTGTTGGTTCTGACTGCTTTAAAATCTCTGTCAAAACGATGATAGTATCGATCTGTAGTGTGTCCAGGGTGTGCACAAACTTGACAAAAAAATCTAAAACCAAAACTTCTTCCTGTGCCATGACCCTTCCCACAGAAATTGTTGTTATTGCCTCTATTATGATAATTTGGTGAATGCTCAACATGGGATCTAGATGGATGGACATTCTCATTATGTCTTGATTTTTCCACAGCATGGGTAGCAGGGTTGGTTTAGCCGACATAGATTGTATATGCATCTCTTGTCTAAGCAACAATGCACATCTTCTACATCTAGAGATGTAGATAAGGAATTAATATTTGCAATTACAGGATCATATTCTAGAGGTATACCTTGCAATAAATGCATAACAAAATCATTATTTGAAATAGGACAGCCGGCCATAGCAAGATTATCAACAATTTCTTTCACTTTTGAAAAATATTCCCTCGTAGATAGTGCACCTTTTTTGATAGTTTGAAGTTGAAGTTTGAGTTGCATAAGTTTTGCACGAGATTGACTTTCAAAAAGCTTTCCTAGAGTCACCCATAAATGATAAGAGGTATTGGAATTTGTTACTTGAGTCTAAATTTATGGAGTGATTGAAGATTTGATCCACCCCAACAATGCTTGATCAATTCGGCGCCACAAAGAATGCACCAAATTTGGTATTGTCTGTCCAACACTAACCGAAGCGCCTTCCATTGGTTCTCCTTGGACCATTATTTCTAAATCTGGTTCATGAATTTGACCATTAATGAAACCTTCAAGATTACCTCATATGATAGCTGAAAGAATTTGAGATTTCCATATCATATAATTATTTTGAGCAAGCTTAAAAGGAAAGGTATAATTTGGTAAACTGATTTGGTCGAGGGTGGGAACAAAAAGTCTTGTAGCGGAAACAATTGCCATTTTTGTGGTTTTTCTAAAAGATGGCTCTAATACCATGAAAGATAAAAGAAATAAATGTATGTTTGTTTATATTGAAACTCAATACACATTACACGCATGGCTGCTAAATAAATAGATGAAAGCAAACTGACGCCTGCCTAGCTCTATGTAAAGATAAGAGTTATCATGAGCTGATAACATATACACATATAAGAAGTTTACATGAAGAGATTTGGTACAACTCTAATACTATCACAACATAACTACCCGAGAATATAACACCCACAATATAAGGAATTATCTTACGTCAACAATATGAAGTTTCAATATTTTTACGCTTTGGAATTTTGTAGGAATGTCTACTTTACTGATGGATTAACTATCCATGCCTAATAGGTTTTTTTTTAGTTATTAATCAAGTCCACCATGTCATCTATTCATTGTTTAATGTTGTTACATACTCCAACTGTCATTCTTTTAGCTAATAGTTATAATTTTTCTACCTTTCGCCGTGAACCCGTTGATTTTGCTTGGTGCTTTATAATTTTCTATTGATTTCGTTTGTATTGGCTACTTTAAAACATTATCGGGTTAAAGTTGACATCAAAGTAGGTTATTTTGGACTTCTATTTTTCAGATTTTTATAAGTTTTAACAACATTAAACTCAATTCTAACAGCCACCAAGGTAATTTATTTATTTATTTTTTGTTAGAATCATGTTGTTAAAGCTGTATTTTAGTATGGATGAATGATGTGTGTATTTTTTGAATTTTATTGAAATGAACAAAAATTAAGGAAAATAAGAAAAACAAAAACAAAAAAAACAAAGGTCGAAGAAGACAATACATGCCATGCCCAAACATTGGGCAGTGTGTGTAATTTATGGATGGATATACTTAAGTAGAGCTGAATTCACACTGCCTCCACCCTACTTGATGCCACATCGCCCCTTGTAAGTGCAATGTGAGTCTGATTGGGCTGTTACCAAACAGTTTCTTGAGCCCCGCCTTTCCTAAGGGCGATATGAATACCACCCTTAGTTATATGAACATCGTATGTGGCCAAAACATACTGTCTTTACGAAGGACAGGGGTGATGGCAAAGGGTAGTATTTATACCATCTTTTGGCCAACCACACTAGCTTTACAAAAGGCAAGGATGATGATAAAGGACGATGCCCACACTGCACTTGCATAGTAACTAGAATTCCGCCCTTCGTGAAACACACTACTCTTATGAAAGTCAATGTTTTATGATAAAGAGCGGGGTTCCCTATTGCATTCACACAAGTAGAATCTCGCCATTTGGTCAAACACATTGCTTTTATCAAGAGTGAGAGAGATAGATAAAACGGTATATATATTTACAATGTTCATTCGATAGTCCAAAAATCAAATCTTATGTCATGAAGGCCAGTTTTTTTTATCTAATTTCTAGCTAGTATACATGTATATTCTCCTTGGAGGTCTCCATTGGGTTCAGATTAGTTGCTTATATTAAATTTGTACATGTTTTAATGCTTGTCATTAGAATTTTTTTCTTCAGCATTTTTCTTCTTTTTGGTAGAACTTTGGGTCTTACTCCATGGCTTTTTTGAGAAAGGGGGTTTGTTTTTTTTTTGGTGTGTTTTATGATGGGTGATACTTTGATGCTTTCAGCGGTAGTCTTAGTTTTCTTCAGAGTCCTCATTTTTAGTTGGATGTGGTGAGAATGGAAGTTGAGAATGAGAGAGACTATATAAGAAGGCACAAAACACAGACTGTGAGGTAGGATAGTGAAAGAGTAACAATACAATGTCATAGTGGGGGAGAGAAGTGATGAAATAAAGAGTTTTTTTAAAAAAAAAAAAAATGAGAAGTAAAATAGACAAAATAAATTTGGAACTGGTGATGTGGTTGACATAAATCGTCAAAAAAAAAAAAAAATAGACAGAGATAATTATTTTGCTGGTTAAATAGCTTCCCTACAAAAAGTCCTTTACACTTTGCCTTTTGTAGTTTTGAGTTACAACCAATTTTTTCTAAGTTTGTAAATGTTGCAGCATTAGTCCAAAATCTTCACTTGATGACTTTTTAACATTTAAAGTGCGAGTGCACTGTACATGAAGAAATTTTCATTTTATAAACATGAGCATAATGACTATAATCCAAATAAGAATTTTCTTTTTAACCAAAAAAGAAAAGAAAAGAATTTTCTTATGATTGATGTAATTTAGCACTTAAAATGTTAGAGCGTGAATGTTTTAGACTAACACTGCACTGTTTTCAAAATTAAGGGATGTAGATGCTAATTCAAAACTATACAAATATGTTAAAACTACAATACTACATCGTGCATTGGTGCTAAGCCCTTCTGAATATTTTCATGGAATGGTTTTCAATTGAAAAAGGAGAAAAGAATAAATATATTTGCTTTCTATATCTGTTTTTACCGTTATCCAAAAAAAGAAATCTTTTAGCTGGAGCCTAGAAACGAAAAGGAAGAAAAGAGTAAATATAATTGCTTTCTATTCCTGTTTCTAATTTATAATGTTATCAGGAAAAAAAGAAAAAAGAAAAAAAAAAAGATTCGGGAATGGAAATTATAGATTCTTTTTCTTTAATGAAAGAAAGAAAAATTCTCTTAGCTGAAGCCTGGAAAAGAAAAAAAAAATCAAGAAAAGAAAAACAAGAGCGACACAGAAAAGGAAAAGGATTGCATCTGAAAAATGCATTTAGCTCCCCTAACATATGGTTTAAATACACTTAAACCCCACCAGTTTGAAAATTCATCAAAAGCCCCTCTCAATCTAACTATAATTTAACGTTTTGACCAATTTGACTTGTAGAATACCACTTTTATCCTCATGTCTTAAATATATAAAATTACTAACTTAACCTTTTATATCTTCATCTCCAGTTTTAAATCAATTAGTTTCATGCATTCAAAATTTTGTGTTTATTCTAAGATGAAGCTAAACAACCACTTCATCGAATATAATATAAAAAATAAGTGAATGGGAATAATATGGAAAACTAATGTTTTTAATCTTAAATTATATAAAAATTAATGTATAAATAGACAACCTAATTTGCTAACTTCTTAAATAGTATGAAATATTTTCTTTCAGAAAAAAACAGTATGAATATTCAACCAAAAAAAATTTATCAATTGAGCAAAAGTATTGGATATTTTTGTATTTAGAAATCGTTTAATACAATTTTTTTTCCGGTTAAGTTGCAACTGGATAAAGAAGAAAACCATATTTTTCTCCTACACTTTCTAAAACTTAATTAGAAATTAAACATGGTCATTCACAAAGAAAAAAAAAGAAAGAAGAAAGAAGAAGAAAAAGAAACATGGTCTAATTACAAAAACAAAATAAAAGAAGAAGAAAGAAACAAAGTGTAAACCGTACCACATTTTTCTTCCATATTTACCTTATATTCCCAACTCATTTTCTTAATTTTTATTCAGTAAGAGGAAGAAAAACAATATTTATAATAAACGAAAATATATTTTCAACCGCGTGTAAAATTTGCTTCAAGAACATGAAACTTCAAGTTCTACGGTACTACCTTTTCTTTAGGGTGAGCGCAAAAAAAAGGAAAGAAAAGAAAGAAATATATTGAAGGGGACCAAAATTAATTTCTTCTACATCAAGAAACTTGCATCATAAAATGCAGAAACATAAATAGCAGACTTACAATGCAGGAACATCAAGAAATATCTTTATTGTTGATAAGCATCCTCTGTGTGTGGGTTTCTTACTGGACTTAAAAAGAGAGAATAGGGAGGAAATTAAAACCACCACGATAAGCATATTCCAGTAAGATTCTTTTGTGTTTATTTGATTTGATTTTTTTTTTTTTTTATATGAGTGAATCATGAAATTTTATAATGTAAAAAACAAAAATAACAAATAATACAAAACCCAGATATATGTAAATCAATCAAAAACTAAAATTTTATACAAGCTGATAAATCTAAATACTAATTGAGATTTGGAAATTTGTTAAAGTGATGTATATTTTAATATTTTTAATTTCAATGAAAGGGTAGCATAGTTTGTATGTTAAATGAAAAGAGCAACCAATGTTGATGAAGGAAATGATCATGTTTCAGATTAAGTTGCAATTCAGTGTAGAAGAAAAAAATGAGAGAGAAAAAGAGTCCTTTTCAAAGGGAGACGATTTGTATTTCGTGATTTTATAAGACAGCCATTTACAATATTTTGTAACGATTACAAATGAAAAATACATTTGAAGGTCTTTCAACAATGGCAGAAGCAATTTTTTTTTTAATTAGAAAAGGCATTTTTTTCCCCGAACCCATTGTCTGAAAAATATCACATAGAATCCAAATAGAACCATATGGTTAGTGATGAAATAAATGAAGTAATTTTTTAATGGATAATAACTACGAATTTTTAATTCTATTTTTAATTTAAAAGATATAAGTAGGGTAATTTAATATGAAATGGCAGCGTAACATTAGTTTGTGGTGACACATCAGATTGCACTTCTGATGTGTTACCACGTTTCAAAAAGTTCTTCTCCGTGAAGGCTGTACAGAAATCTTAACTGTTGTTTTAAGTGTAACGTGTACAATAAATTATTTATAAATAATTATGTAATAATAAATTTTATTTTATTATTGTACATTGTATTGTACAATTATAAATGATTAAATTAATTTATTACAAGCTCATTAAAAATAATAAAAAATAATGTGGCATAATTGCTGTTGTAGATAGATTTGATAAATTTTAACACA
>QANX01007027.1:0-40535 GCA_003254975.1 Ochetophila trinervis | reverse complement strand
AATTTGACATTAAAAATATATTTAATAACAATTACATTTTAATAAAATTAAGATATCTGTGCATAGCCTTATACCTTACATTGTTGAATCAAAGCCATCGAAATTAATTGAAAAACCAAAACCATTAAAAACTTTAAAAATCAATTTATTCCTTTAACCAAAAAGGTAAGAAGAAAACATGTTTATATATGAATAATCCATCAATATTCTTCAATAGATGATGACAATCAAATTCAACCTATGGGTCCAAAATAAAAAATAAAAAACTAATTGCTTGCATTTTTATCCTGTGTTGCCTGAGAAAAAAGCTGTTGACCAATTTCACAAAGCTGAATTTAGGTTTTGCTTCTTCGATGAGCAATATATATGTATCTCTTTGAAGAAGATTATATATATCTCGTTGAGGAAGATTGTACATATATGCACTAGTTTTGTTTGGCTTTTTCTTTAAAGCTACTCCAAAGGTCTGGCTCGGTTGATATGTGTATGTACTTTTTATGAAGCCCTTTTTCTTTAATTTGAAAATTTTGTCCAGCTTTTTGGGTTGAATTATAACCACTAACTCAGAAGACTCAGTTATCAGTTCCTCAAGATTCTATTCCCACTGGATTTCCCAACCTCAGAGTTTTCCTTTTTGCTATCATCATCTTCGTCTGCCACAGACAAAGTGAAACCATTTCATCCAAATCTTTCTACAATATATTTATCAACAGTCACAGTCATGTTGTATATATATAACTTTAATATAATACCCCCCTGTTAAGAGATTGTAATAAAGACATCCACAAGCACACGAAAACTACTAAATTGATTACTTTGTTGTAACTCGAGTTTAGAATCATTATTGAAAAAAAAAAAATCACTGGTTTTATCATTGGATTATCTGTATAAAATGCTGTAACCAAATTTTATGTACGAGATTGGTTACATTTTTTTACCATAATATCAAAGTTATCAAAATATTAATCAATTTATTTACTAAGATGATGTGGTAATAATTTTTTATTAATTTATTTTTTGATTTATCTACTTAATTAGTGGTTCATTTATTTATATTTAAATTATATGAATATACATTAACGAATAATATATTTACACATGTTAGTTATTAAATATATTTTAGTACATTTAGCATTATTTTTTTTATTTTTTAATATTAAAAATGAAAATATTGCAATTTGGAATTAACATATAAAGAGCTATTTCCAAAAGAACTCGTTTATGTGAGATATTTCCTAAATCTTTAATTGTATTGCATAATTGATATATAATCATCTAATAAATAAATCCTATGTAAAAAAACAAAAACAAAAATGTATTTGTATGTTGAAGACATCGCATTTGACCAAATATCAACACAATGGCAATGTGAAAGGACCACAACTTGCTTTGCTATTTAAATTAATCTCTGGGGAAGATTTAACAGATGGATTAAGCATTTCAGAATCTTTTTATATAATAATATAATAGCAGAAAACTAGAACCTCAAAGCTAACTCGCTTATTCACCTACTAATAAAATCACTAATCACAATGTGAACCCAATAAATTAGAGCCCTTCTAATTTGAGCGCGTCTACAGCGCATCCTATGGGTTTGCAACTTGCTTGACATTCAAACTAACAACTAAATTGTATTATTTGTCAAACTAAATAAATAAATTAGTCGTATCTTTTAAATTAATCAAAATATACGTTATATCATGTGCTAAGGTTCCAAGGTATTGAATATAAAAATGTTGTTCTTTTTGTCAAACCCAACTGTTCAAATCTACTTAAGGATTCTCAACCCCAAGTCCCAAGTGTTTATTGTAATCACGTGATTAAGACTGTTAAAAGGCCCTTTTTTTATCTTCCTCACTCTAACGGTTTAGCCAAACCTATTTGGTTGGTGTTAGAGAATGATTTTTAGTCTTAATGCCAGCTCAGCTTTCTGTTTTAGTTAGTTGTCAGCTCACTATTCACTGGAATGGTTGTTTTTGTGTCCAAGTTAGCAGATCAATTAGGCTTTAGTTAGTTTTGTTAATGATGGTTTTGATTAATTAAGCTGATGTATGAGAATTTAAGTATCTGTATAAATAGTGCTGAAGATAGTTTTCTTTGT
Organism: Ochetophila trinervis; assembly: GCA_003254975.1. Taxonomy (NCBI): domain Eukaryota; kingdom Viridiplantae; phylum Streptophyta; class Magnoliopsida; order Rosales; family Rhamnaceae; genus Ochetophila; species Ochetophila trinervis. The sequence goes on along the minus strand of QANX01007027.1, from coordinate 38,434 downwards.
AATCTTTTCTGAGACAAAATTAAATCTATGACGAAGGAATTTCCTCTGAAAAACACTTTCCTATTTTTCTTTTTCTTTTTCACTTTTTTGGGTGTACATGTACACCTTATCAGATGGGATTATTTTGGGCTTCTTTAAACATAAATTTATACTATAAAATAAATTTCAATGGAAAAGTAAAGTACATGTATAAATTTGACCCTCATTAAACTAGCTAGGACTTGAGAATGTAGAAATTTAGTTGCAAAAAAAAAAAAAAAAAAAGAAGAAGAAGAAGACAATGTAGAAAATTCATTACTATTGCCTGGCCAATTTGATCAGTGAATAAATTAATTTTAATCATAATGCGGTGGTTTGTTATCACGCCCGGGAATTACCTTATCGAGGTTTCCAAACATAATATGAAAAAAAAAAAAAATCAATTTTTTTTAATTATTAAATAATCATGGCTCATCATTACCTTCAAACTCCTATTACCCTTTCAAATCATGGATTAAAACAATTATTATCAGATAATTGCAAAGATTATTCAATTATCTCCCTTATCGGTCCTACTTGCTATCAATACTGGAATAATTCACATGCAATTAGGGCCAACATCTAAAAGATATATCTTTTGTGTTTCACAGGAATAGATATGATATGGATTTGTATTATTATGAACTTTAAACATAATTCTTATAATATTAATTATTATTAAACTTATAATTATGATTATATGTATAAAACAGGTCGGGTATCACATGCACAGCACATCAAATTAAGTATTATATGAGCACAATACGATACAACCGTGCTTCATCAAGTACAAAGCATATAATGACTGTGTTTGAAAAGCCCATGGATTAGACATGGTACGAGCCTATGATGGGCCAAATACGGCACGAACCTATAGCACGAACAATTGATAAATACATAAATTATATTAATTTTACTTTATATTTTTATTATTTTGTGATTTTTTTATAAATTAATCAATATAATATTTTATTTTATTAATATTTATTTAAAATTTAAACTTTTTTAGCTTCTACTGTACTTTTATATTTTTTTTTTAAATTTTATAATTAATTAATTATAATTTTTTTCTATAAATATCATTTTTTAAATAAATGATAAAATAAATTAGTTATAATATATTTAAGTTATTTGTCATTAGCTATGTTTATCGAATATAAACAGGTCAGCGATAACACGAATGTGCATGCACAAATACAGTACAGCACGATAATTAAATAAACGGACACAAATATGAATGATAAATAAATGAGCTACCACGAACACATCACGATTACTAACATAGTAACATTTAATTAGGTCGTACCAACACGGTACGATCCATTTAACACTTCTAATTATAATAATGACTGAAAAATCTAGAATTTAAAATCACATAAGTTGTAACTACCACTATTAATCGAGTAAGAGAGTGAAATATCTTGAGATATATGGTGAGAAGGAAATCACAAACACAGATACATGATAATATATATATATATAAATTTCTCATCAGTGACTTTTAGTTTAGAATTTTTGCAGATCAACACTATCCAATGTTAAAAAAATATAAATAAATTTACACGCCTATTTAATTTTAAATATGCATTATTTTAGATGAATCCTAAAAATAACATCTCTTACATAAGAATTACTATATATATATATATACCCAAGTCACTGTACCAACATACAAAGTAACACAAATAAAGAGTTTACAGCATTTTTTAAACTCATGAATGAAAAAGGAAATTGGTTTTATTTAGTGAATAGTTTGTTAGCTAAGAGTTCACATGTGAACTCAAATAATTATTAATTTTATGAATCAATTCAACTTAAAAAAAAAAAAAAAAAGTGTTCTTTGTAATGGTCCAGAAAAACATGACCACTGTTGATTAAATTGAAAGACACCTAAGTTATAATTTATTTATTATTTTAGATCATTTTGTTTTCAAAACTAGAACAGGGGCTATTCTAGAATTTGCAAAAATAATAATAATATTATTATTAATAATTATTAGAGAAAAATTTATAAAAATTATAAAATTTTATTTTCATGTCAGGTAGACTTTTGACATGATTGAAATGCCAAAGAAATATAAAATAAAATAAATTGATTTTTAAAAACAGGTTGTTTTTGTTTTCATCCCTTTTTTTTTTGGGTAAATATGAATGAAATAATTATACGACAACTAATGACAGGAGTTGTCTAAACGCTATCTACAAAAAAGATTTGAAATATATAGAAAGGTGGCAAGAGGATTGAACTCTTTTTGGTATGATTTAGTTTTGGTTAAAAAGTTATATTTAAAGAGCAAATAACTTTTAATAAAATATAAAGATTTTTTTTAATATATAAAAGTATTAAATAAATTTGATATATGTTAATGGTTCTAGAATATTTTAAAATAATAAAATAATTACATTTTAAATAATAAAATTTAGAAAAAATTGATCTTTAAATATTGTAATTTTTATATCAATTAAAATATATTTATATTATTTAAAATAAATATGTTTACATACAAAAATATATTTATTCTAAAAAATTAAAAATGTAAATCAAATAATTTATGTATAATAAATTAAAATAAAATGCTTTACTTAAAAATACTTTTTAAAATGAGAAGCAAATAATTTTTAACTTTTTAATAAATAAATTTGTTTGAGAAGTACTATTTCAAAAATTTACAACTAAAATTTCTGCTTGGATAAACTATACCAAAAGTGTCCTCGGTCCATGACCTATCACTCAAAACTTAGATGCACTACCAAATTAGCTTACAAAGCAATCTGGAAGATCCAAATACCACAGCTAGCAAAGTCGTCCTTTGAAATTGAATGCCAACCCAATTACCTTGATTTCCACCAAACTCCCATCTAACTATCTAATTTCCAATTGAAAACCACTCCATTCAATTCTGAAGTGACATTACCTTGTGGGGATTTTGGATAGCGATATATGCCTTTGCTTTTGCATTTTCTTTTTTACCCAAGTCAATCGCATTTCCAAATCTATATTCCTAACCAATTTCAACTAATACTACACAATTTGGGTACCCTCGTCCCTACTGGGCCTATTTCCTATAATCCATCCTAGATTCTTCATCACCTAAATTTCACATTATTCTCAATCGAGCACAACAATAATTTTCACATTGTTGTTTTGGGTAATAAAGTAAAAAATAGGAGGACAATAAATTACTAAAGTCGGTCAAGTTATAAACCTGAAACCACAAATCACCCATTTTCCTATTTTTGGTATTACATAATAAAATTCACTGTTGTATTCCCCGATTATTACATTTCCACAAAAATCAAACTTTGGCGTTCTAGTTGAACATGGATTCGACTTGATTTTCAATCATTTACCAAAAAAAATACTTGTTTTTCAATCGATCTGAATATCTAAAAAAACATCAACAACAACAACAACAACAACAATAATAATAATAATAATAATAATATCATGTTTCTTTTGCTGTTAATTGATGAAAAATATATTAGATTATATATTATTTCTGTCTACAAAATTATTAACCTCTGTACAAAGGAGAGCGTGCTCGAACAAGCTTTGAGATTTTCGATTGCCGGAAAACCTTAATCGGACTCGGGAAATACCAACTTCTAACTTTCCCACCGGTTGGTCTTGAATATCCGGCACCGTTCTCAGTCGTCATCGGTACGGCAACTGACCTCGACCTCATCATCATCGTTTTCCTCATCAAAGCGTCGTCATCGTCGTCGCCGTCTTTGACGTCCACCTTCTTCGTTTCTTCACCTGGAGGCGAACCTCTCTTGCTCTTCTGAGACTTAAACACCGACAAAAACGCGGTCATTTTCCGTCGGCCACCACCACCACCGGCGGTGTGTGGCTCGCTACGGTCGCTGTGTTCGGAATCCTTGTCCCCGACAAATCTCGACCTCGACCGGAGAAAAGGAATCGCCAACGACCTCGAGCGCCTGAACGAAGGCTCGCTCTCGATGAGATTGGACACGCGCCCCACGGATCCGACACCGACACCGTCGCCGCCGGAGAATCGAGAAAACAAAGAGGAGGAGGAGGAAGAAGAAGAAGACAACGTCGCTGCGGTACTGCAACAGCCGCAGGGGCGTACGTTAGCACATTCGGGACAAAGAGTAGCGAGGCGTTCGCGAAGGCACACGTGGCAGATTCCGCACCTCCGACGCCTCGAGGGGTGTTTTTGGCATTTCCATATCTCTTCTTCGTCGACGTAGAGCGCCATTTCTGGCATAATTTCTAGCTCTGGAAGAATTCCCCCTTTTTCTCTCTCTCTCTCTCTTTTTTCCTGCAAAATTTCCCTCACTTTCTTGCACTTTCCGTTTTGTTTTCTGTCTCTGTGGCTGAGATTTATAAAAGGGTGGGGTTTGATTGGGGGAGACACTCTAACCATGGTTAACTATTCGGACTGCTCCAATCCAACCATGGTTAACTGAAATTCGTTTTTGGACCAGAGCGTCTTCGATTAGTAAAACTAAAACCCATGGGTGTACAAAACACTGCGTTTAAGTGATTGTCTGCGGTCACTCACAGCCCCACACGTTTAAAACTGCAAAAGAGAGTAACACGTCAGAGCTCATTTCCAATCTGGTGTGGGACCGCAAATAGATGATGGACCCTCAAAAATAAAAATAAAAAGATTGTTGTGATCATTAATTAAAAGCGAGAAACTATCGGAGATGATTATTGACTTTACTGGAATTGTTTGACCGATGTGGGAGGTGGAGGATTGTGGACATCAACAACCGGGTCAAAACCATCCCATCCTCATCACCATTTCCACTTCGGCTAGCTTGTGAACATCATGCTCGAATTTTAATTGCTAATTTATAATTATTATTTATTAATTGTTAATTATTATTTTTCGTACATAAAAGGGAGGATACAGAACGTAAAGTCTTATACTTTTTAATTTGGGTTAATTTGGATTTGAAATGTAGCCGAGTCAACGGTCTGTGTACTCAAATTTTGGACACATGTCCATTTGACGAAGCAAACTGAGAAGGTATGTGGATGCAGTAAGCAATGGGAACGAGATTCGTGGCATGCCTGATTGATAGACTATTCGTATGCTTCATCTTTGATTCATTCAAAATCAAATTGATTTTAAGGAATCAAAATATTTTTGAGTATTCGTATTTACTTTTTACATATACACTTGTTTTTCGGGTAATGCCTACACATTCAAACTCTTTTTGCCACACCCTATGCGTGATAAGTGTTATTTTATTAGTTGAAAATTTTATAACAATCATATATGAATACTAGCAAACTTTTAAATGAATAGATGTATTATCATTAAATACATTATCAAAACCAAATAAAACTTATAAAAAATTTACCACATCATAAATGTACCACGATTTACAAATAAAATTAATAAACAAATTGATATNTATCTAAATTTTCAAATTTCTCAATTTTTGTTTCAACTTTTCAGCAGCCAATTAAAAAATTTAATTGAAAAAAATTACAGAGCAACAATACAGTAAAAATCTATGTAGATAGAAATATATTATAAAAATATATACAAATTAGAAAAATACGAACAAAATTATGAAAATAATCTGTATATGGAGAAGAAGATTTGGATGGAAGTTTTTTAATTTTAGAAAAAGAGAAAAGTCTTTAAATTTTTTTATTCATAATAAAAACTTTTGAAATATATATCATTGATCAAAAATTTAATTTTTTTTTATAAAAGCCATTATTTATAAAAAAATAAAATTTATATTAATTACACTTAAATTTTATAAATATTTAAAAAATTATAATTAAATACTTCAAATTTTTTAATTTTTTTTTAAATTTAATTAAATAGATTTAAATTTCTTGATTATGCAGAAGACAGTCTTAAGTCTTAACTGAATAAATTCGGGCTCCGAGTTATTGGAGGCCATTGCAATAAATTAAATAAGATTAAAAAAATTAAAAGGTAAAGGTGTGTAGACGAAATGCGGCGCGTGAGGTAAGCAAAAGATAAAGGATTTGAGATGTCGTAGTCAGGGCGGACGTGGCGTCCTTATCCGCTATCGATCATCCCCAACCATGTCGTCCTCAACTTGCAGGGTGTCACTGTTAAGAGAGATTTTACTGTTATATTTTAGTTTATATTAAACATATATATATATGATGTTGATATATATGTATACATATATATTAAATATAATCCAAGATGTGAAAATTGAACTTGAAATGCAAGATTGATTTTAAGCAATTGACTTCCCTCGACCATGGCCCTTTTTTTTTGCAAAATCCTTCGACCATGGCTATTTTTTTGAATAAATTAAAAAAGTTAAAATGGTAGAAATTGATATATTCTTACAATTTTGAATAGTAAATTCATTTTGGTCAATAGTTTACATTTTTACTTCAGTGTGATAGATTAAACTTCACATTCATATTATCAAAATACTCAAATTTTAATTAAAAATTAAAATATTTTACAAACTCATCTAGCACTAATTGATCCCTCAACTATGGCCTTGAAAAGTCTTTTTCCATCCACTTGTAATTCTATAATCTTGGCATAGAAATGCAAGTGACTCTAGGGGGGCTGAATATTGATTATTCTCTCCTCTCCCATTATTAATATTATTATTATTTTTTACCCAGAACATATGGGACCCAAAGAATAATTGATTTTTTTTCATATTGAATACTAGTTATTTTTAATGGCAATGGTTTTTTTTTTTTGGTAAATAAAAAAAATTTATTTATAGTAGAGTTATAGATTGAAGAAGTATTTAGCGGTTAGATTTATAAATATTTTTAATTTGATAGAAATCAACAATAGGAGTTTATGTTTCTAAATTTTTTTGATTGCTCATTAGCAGTAAAAAAAAATATTTAAATTTAAATACAACTATTAAATTTTAAATTTTATATTCACTAATATAAAAATTTAGCTGATTCTTGTAAATGCATTACACCCTAACTGAGCAACGTCTTGGACTATTCATTTTTCACGATTGTGAATAACAATTATTTCATTTCAAAGCCTTTTTGAACACTCAAAAAAAATTTCAATCATTTACAAAAAAAAGAAAGAAAGAAATTTAATCAACATTTTCAATTTCAATTGGGAGTCATTGAAGAAAACTTCCAATTCATGATATGACAGCGTATCTGGCTCATATCTTTTGCCAGCATTCCTGGAATTTAGGAATCCGATACCCTTTATTTTATTTTATTTTTATTTGGGGGTTTGAAAATCCAATTCCCATTTATTTTATTTTTATTTTTAATAAATTGAAGAGAATGGTTTTATAACCAGAAAGATCTTTAAATTTAACGCGGAATGAAGATAAATATCCATATGGATTTTCCTAAAGATGTTCACTAACTAATGAAATAATTTTTATATACATTATATTTTTTTAACTATTTATGTTTACTAAATTTCAAATTTAAAAGATTTATTATACTTTTTTTTAATTTACTGTGCACGAATTTTCTTTGCATCTAAAATCCAACAATTTACTATTATTCTCTCTCTTCGCAGCAGAAGCCTTTTTGTAAAACCATTTATATTTTGAGAATCATTCTTTATTTTTTGTAAATTTAATCCTTTAAAAAACTATCAAAATAATTCATTTAAACTCAATTTTCACGATTTTTGTTTTGAAATTTTACCAACATTAAATGCTACTCCAATATCAATAAAGTCAATTTTTTGTATTACAATTATGCTCAAAAGTGTATACATTTATGTATGTATGTTATTTATATATTTTTAAGTTTATCCGAATAAAAAAAAAAACTGTATCAATGAAGAGAACACACTTTTCTTTTACTAAAACACATCATATTTAGTGGAGGATAGAGATTTTAGTGGAGGGGAGTGTGTCTTTTTCAATTTACATAGCTTTTCTAATTTATTTTTTTCATTTTTTCATTCAAATAAACTTTAAAATTATGTATAGACAAATTTATACCTTTCAAAATACACAAACCCATCCTGTGGCATTTCTTTTATTTTTATTATTTGAACTTATGCTTGTATGAAGAATTGGATAATGAGTTTTTTTCTTTCTTTTAAGTTTTACAAAAACGTAAAATCTAATTTTTTCGCTTCTTTTTTCCCTTTTAACACTTGCCAAGAAAAAAATAAAAGAGGAAAAGAAATAGAAGTATCGTAGATTTTTTTAATTTAGAACTAATGATGTAGTGGTCATAAATAGTTAAAAAAAATTAATAGACATGAAACATTATTTCATTCCATGGTTATCCATACAAAAATTTCTACATAATATTGGTCCACAAGTTAATTGGGCCAAATGGGCCTTTTAGAAAGAAAAAAAGTATTTTTTTGTACGGATACTGTACCTGGGCCCAACGAAGAAAAATATCCACAGCTTTAAAATTTTAAAATTTTGCAATTATTTATAATTTGAACGAAAGTAACACTCACAAATATCATTTTGTTAATTTTAGACTGCAAAATATTTTATTTTACTTTTATTTTGAGCAATTAAAAACATTAAATTAAACTTCAAAACCTACTAATTTTTTGTTTTGTTTTGTTATGATCATGTTAAAACTGTATATATTAGTGTATGCATATTGTTTGTATTTTTTGATATTTTATTGAAAAAATTGCTGGAAAAAAAAAAAAAGTCATAAAACTCATAACCTATCCGAGATTAAAAACAATCATACCAGTCCCTAACAAGAGTGGGCGTATGCAATTGGAGTCTGAGCATGAAGTAAAGGCCTAGTTCCTTCTGCTAGTTGGATAATCCATGTATTTGTCACGGACGTTCAATTTTCGATCAACCAGACTCCAACCTAGAGTCAGGGCAACATAGTTAAGGTATAATTTTGTTCCAACCTCTAGTCAAATACCTGAACTTGACACAGTGAAGTTATTTGACAGAAAAATCATATATCTTTATCAAATACTCTGCCTTCGTACATAGAGGTATCCAACTAGAATAATTTATCAGTATTTTGAAAAAAACTATCTCAATTTCTGACCAGACCAAACCCAATCCAGAATCGGAGCACATAGTCAGAATATAAAATAAAGCTTCATTCCGATCTCTAGTCGGATACCCCAACTTGACACGGTGGTAATATTTGACAGAAAGTTGGGTCTGCCTTTTTAATCAGACTCGAAACTGTAAGTCACTCTAAATAAAAACAAAATATATTGACGTAGTGGGGTTTGTGGGTGGGACGTGCTACAGCCCGGCTTCTATTTGTCCTATTTTTTTCTTTTTTCTTTTTTAATATGCTTCTTTTTGTCGCTTTACATCAGAACAAACCACCTTTTCACAATTCATCAAAAAAAAAAACCACCGTCTCATAATTTTAGCCTCTTTGAAAGCTGTACATATAATTTTACTATTAGATTAATCTATGATATGACAACGAAGGCTTAATACCCTAGAAATACCTCGCCTCTGTGATAAGATTTGTATGCTAAATTATTGATTCATGCTGTATCTGTATCTTACTCTTCATGTAATATTTTTGCTATATTTTTTTTTTAGGATTCAAAATGTTTGGTTTTAAACAATTATAATATATTTATTTTTAAATAAAAAAATAACAGTACAATAGCAAAACCACTATTCTCTCAAAGAGAAAGTGCTCGGATAAATTTATTATTAAAAGGAGATGATATTATTATGAACATAGTTGCCTTTTCATGACATCCAGGCTTTGCTAATATTTTATCTGATAAAGGACATGAATAAAATTGTGACAGCGGTGGCAAAGTGGCATTATCAACAATTTATAGTTTTTAGGGTAACAAAGAAAAAAGAAAAAAAAAAAGTGAGGTCAAATCTTCAATAAGATAGGATTCCTGGCTTAAATCATGTAACCAATAGTTGCTATCATAATTTATTCATAAATCATGTCAAACACATCATAACCCTAATCAAAGCTTTATTTTTTCTAAACCTATTAATTCAATTGGGACCATCCTTTAGTAAGTGAAAGTAAAGAAAGAGAGAAAATTCACCTAAAAAAAAAAAAAGTAATGTAAAGAGAGAAAAACAAAATAAAAACTCAATGTCATCATGGAAAAAAATTCAGGCAATATCCTAAAGATTCCAATTTGTGGGGTCCTTCTATGAAAGCAATTCCAAAATGATGTATGCACAAAATAAGTCCATATCTTCTGTACTTGGCAAATTTAAAGCGTTCATGAAAATTCTTACTTGACCTAGAAAACATGGCAATAAGCATATCTTCTTCATTACACAACATTTAAATATTATTAAAAAAGACTTTTTTTTCTTTTTCTTCCATCAAAATGTACCATTTATTTTTTGGTAAATTCCATCAAAATGTACCATGTTGAATCAAATCATAGACCATTCAAATTTTAAACCAAGTACAGGCATCATTCTTTAATGAGTGGCTAAAACTTTTCTCTTTGCCTTTTCACCTAAAGCAGAAGCTTTACTGGTGGATAATCAAGACTAAACAGTTAATTTTTTATTTTTATTTTTATTTTTTATTATCACTCTAATGGCTTTGCTGATATGTTGAATCAAGCAATAAACTGTTGGAAAAAAATTGTTCAATCAGTTTCTTTAGTGGTATTTGTTCATATCTTACTTGTAAAATGAAAATGAAAGCTGCATATGATTTTTTTATTGTATTTTATTTTGTCTTGCTCTGAAGAATCTTTCCTCATACTAGTTTGATATTTTTCTTTACCTTTTGATCAGACCAGGTTTTGGAAATTGAAACAGAGTCATGGCTAAATATGGTGCTAGACTAGTTGTGCCTATAGATGTAAAGAAGAAGCCAAGGGAACAGAAACTTCCACTTCACAACCGGTGGCACCCTGATATTCCACCAGCAGCAGAAACTACAGCCGGAGAGGTTTTCAGAGTTGAAATGGTAGATTTCAGTGGGGGAGGCATTACTAAGGACTACACTGTGGAGGATATAAAAAATGCTGACCCTTCTATAGTGAGATCCAAAAACTTATTATTATTATTATTCCTGTTGTTGTTTTTAATTTATACTTTTAGAGTATAATTTAAGTTGCACTAAATTTGGAGGATTATAATTTCAACCATGTTTTCTGCAAGTATTTTTAGAAAACATTTTCTTAGTTGATCAAAACCTGAACTTTTGTTCTAATCCTATGAATCTGTCTACTTGAGTAAAAAAAAAAATGGGCAAATATTTGTTGGTTTTTCTTCTCCCAGGTTCAGTTTTAACTTTCATGTTCTTTGAATCTCTTCTGCAACATACCTACCAGCCAAGACTAAAGATTGAATTCCAAGGAGGTATAGCCCACATGTATGAGAAAAATATCAAGAATTTTAAATCAGCATAGATGATAATAAAAATAATAATAATATTATTATTAATATTAAAAAAAAAAAAAAAAAAAAACAATTCATAATCTATACCGTTCTTTCCCCTTCAAAGTTTGTAGAGCGTGAGTTAGTCATACTCAGATGCTAGAAAGTCAGAAAATGTGTTTGTATTTGTCCTATACTGAAGGTACCTTGGGACCATGTGAAAGACCTTGTCTCTCCCGTTTGTCAACCGGTAATTTGTATGGATTCCCAATTCTGATCCCTTACAAGCATTGATGCTTTAGACTAATATATTAAACAGAAAGCAAGCGTTATTAATGAACCTTGCTTATTCACTGATTCTATGGCTCCTCCAACTCCAAAAGTAGTAGTTCCTATAGACTTGAAAAGCAAGCCATGGCAACAAAAGCCACCTCTTCACAACCGTTGGCACCCTCAAATTCCTCCGGTGGCAGAAGCCATAACCGGTGAGGTTTTCAGAGTAGAGATGGTAGACTGGATAGGTGGTTCTGTCAAAGATGATGATTCTGCACTAGATATAAAATGCATAGACCTCTCAACTGTAAGTAAATTTCATGCTCTTTCCGGAAATAGAAACTGAAAACAGATTAAGGAAGCCATTCTAGATAAAGAAATTATACACACAAACTTAATATAATTTGTAGATCAGATGTCATATATGGGTCCATTTACAAGCTGTAGTGTATATAGTGGGTAGGACCACCAAGGACAGGTAAAAATCATCAGAAATTGCCTATTTTAAATGGCATAAAATTTAAAAATTGTTTGCTTCAGGTTCATTACCTCAGTGGACCAATCCGAATTCTTGACAAGGATGGGATTCCAGCAAAGCCGGGTGATCTTCTGGCAGTTGAAATATGCAACTTGGGTCCTCTCCCCGGAGATGAATGGGGATACACAGCGACTTTCGATCGAGAAAATGGAGGTGGTTTTCTGACTGATCATTTTCCTAGTGCAACCAAAGCAATTTGGTATTTTGAAGGAATATATGCCTACTCTCCTCACATACCAGGTGATTCTCAACCAAACGAGCTCTATTTCCTTTTCCTAAACCACTTATAGTGCTATGAAATAGCACCACTCATAGTAACATTGATAAGATACATGGTTGGCAGGAGTGAGATTTGCAGGTTTAACTCATCCTGGAATAGTTGGAACAGCACCATCCATGGAACTTCTAAATATATGGAATGAAAGGGAAAGACAACTTGAAGAGAATGGACTGCATTCTCTGAAACTATGTGAAGTTTTGCATCAACGTCCCTTGGCTAACTTACCATCAACCAAAGGTTGTGTCCTTGGAAAGGTAATACTTATCGCATACTTAATAACAGACCAAACTAATAATGTTCGAATCCAACAGGACGACATAAGTTAAGTGCTAAGAGACAATATTCATGGAGATAACAGAAAGATAATGCTGAGAAGCAACTAATAACTTTGTAATCCACCATTGCTGGAACTCTTCTAATTTCCCATTGTTTAAACAAAATCTGAAAAAAAAAAATTGTCATGTACAGATCCAGGAGGGATCTCCGGAATGGGAGAAGATAGCTAGGGAGGCTGCAAGGACAATACCAGGAAGAGAAAATGGAGGAAACTGTGACATCAAAAACCTGAGTAGAGGTTCAAAAGTATACCTTCCGGTATTTGTGGAGGGAGCAAATCTGAGTACTGGTGATATGCACTTTTCCCAGGGTGATGGTGAAGTCTCATTCTGTGGCGCAATAGAGATGAGTGGCTTTTTGGAGCTCAAGTACATTTCTCACATCTTAATCTCCTTGAACTTTTCTAAATTTGTACTTGAATTACATTGAGGAAATATTAGGGATGCATGAAAAGCTTTGAAGAAACAGTCATATGATTCTAAATAATCTTTAATGCTGTTATAAGGTGTGAAATTATAAGGGGAGGAATGAAAGAGTATCTGACACCAATGGGGCCAACTCCTCTACATGTGAACCCGATCTTCGAAATAGGTCCTGTTGAACCAAGATTCTCAGAGTGGCTAGTATTTGAAGGCATCAGCGTTGATGAGAGTGGGAGGCAGCACTACCTTGATGCCTCTGTAGCTTACAAGCGTGCAGTACTCAATGCCATTGACTACCTCTCTAAATTTGGATATTCCAAAGAACAGGTTAGCTTTTCACCTCTATATCTCTCTTTCTATACATACATACATGAAACACAGAAAGCACATAAAAACATAAAAATCATAAGCTAGAACTTCTTACATTATTATTGGAATAGGATATATACTGATATATATGGAATGTATGATTGGCGAGGATCAGGCATATCTTCTGTTGTCATGCTGTCCTTGTGAAGGAAGAATTTCTGGAATAGTAGATGCCCCTAATGCTGTAGCAACCTTAGCAATCCCAACTGCTATATTCGACCAGGTAATCATTTTTACTAATTTTGAAATCGGTGTACTGCTTATTTCCAAAATTATTGAAGATTCTATCCCACTCAAACATGTATAAAACAGAAAAGATGGTCTCCAAAGAGTTTATTCTAACACTAGAGTGTTCTAATGGTAATGAAAGAAATTTTACTGTTAGCATACTATTGAAGCCGATATAAATGAACTAGGGTTGGAAGCATAGGGCATGCCAATCTTTTCCTCTTCTGTTTTTGAAATTGTGAAATGCTGAAAGGCGTGCGAATATGCAGGATATTCGTCCAAAATCCAACAAGGTTCCAGTTGGACCCCGTATACTGAGGAAACCAGATGTCCTGAAATCCACCTATGAAGGAAATTTGCCCATTACAAGGAACCCTAGCTCCACAGTTTAAATCTTACCTAGGGTGCTCGGTGGAAAACGGCAGATATATCAGTTTTCATCTTACATGAATACTGGGACATGCACAGATAATATTTATGCAAATAAAATGTAGAACTAAATTCTTGCTGGATATAGTCTACTTTCTGGGTAAGCAATCCAAACACATCATGCAAGTAACAAAGATCCATTACCTTTTATAATCCAGAACAGGTCCACACTGTTCTTTTAGCTTGTTCTTCGAATTTTAGTATGCTAATCCAATCCACCATCAAAAACAATCAATTTCCTTACTAATACATATAATTCTGAGTAATATCAAATATTTTGGTGAGTCTAAAGCATGCAACCATAAACAGGCACCTCCTGAAGACGTTTTAAAAGTGTTGGCAACTCTATTTTGTCATCTTTAAACTTAAAAGGCCAAACAATGAAATATAATCTGGACGTTCAAGGTACACATATAGAGTCGTCAAACGTAAACCAAGATGAAGGTAAAATCTCTTTTTGAAAATAACATGAAAAACTATGACACCTGCTGCAATATTACAAAGCCACTAATTTTTGTACAGAAAAAACAACAATACAAGTGACAGATATCTCAAAATAGATAATAGCAACATATCAAATGTTTTTAAAATAATAAGTTTTTGGTTGGTCAATTCTAGGCTAATATTACTAGTACTTTAAATTGGGAGCTGCAACCTTACAAAAGGAAAAATAGATGCGAGGAATTTATGGACACATCTATCCAAAACTTAGCCCCAAAACCTACTGTGCTAATTTCCAATAATCTAATAGTGAAAAACATAAAATAAGAAGGGCACTGTTGGATATGGTGCGCTTAGTAATATATTGAGAGTGTTCGGTGGTGTTGCAGAGATGGAAATTGAATGCCAAAAGACCAAAGCCAAAGATCTAACTCCACACTAAGCACCTGAATGCAAAAGTCACATGATTTAAACAATTAGATAAAAAGTAATAATAATAATAATAATAAAATAATGGGAAAGACGAAACAGAGAAAGCAGAGAGAAATATTATATGTACTTTGACAAAAAAAAAAAGATAGAAGGACACGAATTGATCTAAACAAAAAGAGAAATTCATTGAAATACCAAAAGAAATATACAATAACTAAATTGCTAGCAATGTCGAAAGAATTTAGCCATACCTGCTTCCCTGACTTTTCACTGATCAACTCCTTCATTTTCTCCACAGCATATATGGAGCAAGCCCGTAGTTCAACTTCCTCCTCGCTGCCTGAATCTATTTCATTATTAGCCTCAATCAATTTGGCAAGCGTTGAACTGTATTTCAGCACACCAAGCTGCTGAAGAACAGCTGGAACAATGTAATCGGCCATTATAGTGACGGATCCAATGTCATTAAATTCTCCATATCCCTGGCCCTGGAATGCACCCCACAAATCTGCAGCAAATATTTGTGCTCTTTTGTACAAGAATACTTGGTGTCCTTTATACACTGAGTGATCCCTGAAGCCTATAACATTTTAACTAATGGAAGTCAATATGCTAGTTTCATTTCCATATAGCCTATTGAAACTTTTTATGCAGCCATCTAATTGTATTTTTGTATTTTAAGAACTTGGTACCATATGACATAAACCTTAAAACAAAATACCAGGAAAGTGACGTGTAACAAGAGCTACAAGCTTGATGGCTGATTTTCCACAGGATTCCACAATATTAGATGCTTTGCCATCAAAGCTTCTTTCTAGTTCAAACCCAACCTGTATAATTCCAAATTATTAGTTTGATTTGAAAGTTGAAAGAAATATAGCATCAAGTGAAGCAAGACAAAATACAAGACATACACTTATGAATGATTAATTTAGACTTTATATAAGTGCAAAGATAAGTATTACCTCATGCAACAATCGAACTCGTTCGTCCTCCAAAGGAAGTGGTCTAGGCCAGTTCAACAGCTCACGTAATTGTGGACCTTGCAAAATAGATTGATCTTATCAATTTATCATCTAACAGAAGAGCATCACATCAGATGGCATACAGAATTCCAATGTACAGATATTTCAAAAGTGAGCATCAAGCAAATACTTCGAGGAAGAACCAAAAAATTGGTTTCTGCTATAATTTTCGAACAGTGATATCCTTGTCCTTGAGTTTAATTTCTCAAAGACCATTTTGAGCAGAAAGTATCTGCTTATTGATAATTCAAACAAATTTCATATAAATCAAATTACAAAATCATTTCAAAAAAAGAAAAAACACTTTAGATCCAGTAGACTTAAAAATATATTTAACAATTGGGAGACATGAGAGGCTCAATTTGCATACTGCGAAGTCTTTTCTACCTTTCTTCTCCATTAAGTGCTGAGCATATACAGCAAATAATAATTCAGTCCATATATTATGTCCATTCAATTCAGTTATTATTCAACTGTAGCTAAATAACCACCTTCAAAATTTGAGTTGTAATCAGGCAATTCAAAGAAATTGTGGAGGATCTCAGCAATTTTCTTAGTTACCATAGGCTTCAAGAAAGACATAAAAGATACAATTTGCCAAGCTAATATTTATATTTTATCATGTTTCAAATCTTCACTTCTAAGAATTAAGAAAGAAAAACATCCTCAACACACACACACACACACACACATATATATATATTTATATATGCATATGAAACACATGTCTTTAAAATATAGAAAGACAAGAAGGATTAAAAAAGCCAGATACCAGTGTACTTCTGCAAACGATCAGCATCAAAAGCTGATTTGTCATTCTGTAGAGCTGCCTTTAGCCCCGACGCCAAATGATTATAATTTAAATCCTTATCTATTAAGAAACACAAAGAGAAAAAAAAAAAAAAAAAAAAAAAAAAAAAAAAAAAGAATACAAAAAGGAACATCAGTAGGACAATAGCGATAAATAAATGAAATGCCATGCTCCAACTAAATATTGTGATGCATGAGGGAGTCAGTGACCAATGACATGGCAAGGCTAAAAAGAGGAAGGACAGCAAGTCTCCAGATAAAAGCAACAAGTGTGAGATATTTCTAATGTCATAAAGAAAATTCAGTAATGTCTACAAAGTACAAAGGCAGATAGAGAATAGTACCAAGGAAAATGAAATAGCATAAAAGACCTCTATACAAATTAATATGAACTTTTCATACCAAGAAAACAAAAAAAAATTCCAAGTTGTCACTCAATAACAATGGCTATTAACTTTGCTTAATCATAGACAATGCCCGGCGCTTCAATGTGACATTAATTATTCAATATGCTTTACAAAGCACCTGTAGACCTTTATTCTTTTCCACTGCATACATTTTTCCATAAGGAACATAATTGTAGGAGCTATAAAATTTGTTCAATATAAATCAACAATGCATAACATTATTTCACTAAATAATTACGATTAATCAGATACAAGAACATAACGAATTGCACTGATTTTTTTTTTTTTTGGTGAAAACGAATTGCACTGCTTAATATGACGAATGCAAATAAACAGATTAAACAATTTTGGACGCCCATTTGCATCCACAAGTGGGAGTCATATAATCCATAACCTCCAAAACTACAAAAATCCACATGAAATATTAAAAACGAAAAGAACAGCATACCAGGCCAAAAGCAGAAATTCAAAGCGTCCAGTACCAAGAGGTACTGAACAGTAAGCGGCCCATTGTCAAAATAGTGAATCCCTTCGAAATCCCAATCTACTCTCGGAATTGAGTCAATAGTCTCCACCATTTTCTCAATCCCTACGTTTGGACAGCAATCCATAAGGAAGGAAAATAAAAATAAAAATCAGTTAGACTTTGAGTAAAGTTTTTTCGCGGCATTTGCTCTGCAAACAAAAGTTTAGTGCTTAAAACAAATACGAACCAGAGGAGTCGACGACGACATGAGAAGAATGTTCGGCGACCCAAGCAGAGCTTGCCCTAACATCGTCCATGGCAGTCCAACCCTAGAATACAAAGAAAGGAAGCAATAAATGTCATCAATATTATTTATAGACGACAAAATGGGTAAGGGGTGGCAGCGAAACCACTGCGCTACATTCTAGACTCTACCTAATAACAATTTCTTATTCGAAGTTTCCCGCTATTTGTTTGTTGTGCGTGTAAAATTTGGACTGCTTTCTTGTATTTTAAAATAATTTTGTTTCGTCTCTTTTTTACGGTTTTTTCCATATTGGCAGTCTGAGCCTTGATTCTGAAATTCCGCAAGGGCCACGAATTTTCCATCTTTAGCCATAAGCCTCCTCGATCACGGACCACGGCTCACGTGGTATGTTCGGGGAAGGTCCGGCCAGTCACCATTTTTTATTTATTTTTTTCTTTTTTTGCTCTTATAAAGGAGGAAAGGTTTGACTGAAACAATTGGGTCCGACTCTCCGCGGAACTGAATCTGGCCGTTATTTCATTGGTCAAATGTGTGGTCCAAACAATCAAGTTGTTGGGAGATTTTTTTTTTTTTTTCTTTCCGTACGGCCGGATTTTTATGTCGGCTAGTAATGGTCTCGTCTTCTCCATTTGTTTGGGCCTACTTTTGCAATTTGACAAGCCCAGCCTCATGTTTATGTTTTTTATTTTTATTTTTTTTAGGAAAAGTTTTAAATATAATATTGAGTTGGGATTTTTCTATATGATCGTTTCATCAATTGATTTACCATAATGCTCACAATTTTTTATCTAGTTAATTATGTTTACTATCTCGTCAATTTTAATTCTAAAATACTCATTATGTTATATTTTTTTAAAATTAAAAAATACAAAATAGAAAACAAACTTTTATCTTTAACACTCTTCCGTTTTTATGAGTATCAATTACACATTTTAAGCAATTTCAGCTCTAAAATACTCATTATACTTTTATTTTTAAAAATTAAAAATACAAAAAAAAACTTTTATCTTTCACGTTTCTCTTTCTCATTCTCACTGTTATCTCCTCTATTCTTATGAGTATCAATGACACATGTTAAGTAATTTCAATTCTAAAATATTTATTATACTTTTATTTTAAAAAAATTAAAAAATACAAAAAAAAACTTTTATCTTTCACGTTCCTCTCTTTCACTCTCATTGTCTTCTCTTCCATTATTAAGAGTAACAATGGCACATTTTAAGCAATCCTCCAAAAGAGATGAAGAAGAGTTGATGATGAAAAATAAAACTATTGGGACAAAATCACTGGCGAAGAAATCCACTGTGCATAAACTATTTTTGAAGAAGAACCTACCGTGAACATACCACCTGTGAATAAATATATTGCCAAGAATAAAATTGTTAGCATGACATTGTGAATTTTATTAAAATAAAAAATGGAGGTTGAAGATGACATCACCTCCTCCGCCTCGTTCAATAATTAAGCAGTGTGTACAATTGTTGGGCAGTATGTGCAATGTTTGGGCGAGATTCACATCCCATTTAGTATGTCACACCGTCTTAATTAATTGCTAATTTAGATGGTAGTGCGAGCTACGATTCAACAAAAAATTGTCTAGTAACCTGCCTAATCAGTATCACACCGCTTGTATATTGGACAATGTAACATAAAGTAGGATGGTGTAAATCAGTTGTTCATTTCAATAAAACACAAACAATATTACTCTAATAAAAAAAATCAAATATCTTTTGTTGGTGTTCGAGTTAGATTTGATGTTGTTAAAAACTTTTAAAAAGCTTTAAAATGAAATTTAAAGCTTAAAAAAAAATTATTAACCGGGTTGTATTTTAAAGTTGCCAATCCAAACAAAATCAAAAGAAAATTAATAGAAAATTGTAAAACGCAAAAGATAATTAACAGATTGATGGAAAATAGTAAAAAAATAGTACGTAACAACATAAATAAAGAAGATGTAAAATGGATTCAAAAGCGGTGATGTGGTAGGCCTGAATAGCTAAAAAAACTAATGGACATTAATAGTTATTTTCGTGGTGAGGTAGCATCCGTATAAAAATTCTTATTTAGTTTGATTTTTTTTTTAAATTGTTTATTTTTTTAGGAGTGATAATTTATGTTAACAATGCATGTTTGTATCAACAAATTTATTTCAAATTATTAATTGTGTTATAATTTTTCAACTCCAAGTTGCAATTGTTTAAGATATATGTTAAATGGATTAACCTATTTAATCTATATAATTATATATTATATATTTTGACAAAGTAATATATCAAATACCATATTTATCTATCATTTTTAATTTTTTTTTACAATAACTTAATTTATACGTTAGTTTATTATATTCTTCTCAACATTTAGTTGAATATATATTTATATATAATGGTCTGGTATACAAATATTATATATATTAAAAGAGTTATATTTATTTAATCACGCATATTATTGTCAATTTCGAATTAAGCATATTAATTGTTATTGATTCATTTATAATCATTAAAAGTATTGATACAATGATATTTTAACGAGTCATTTTTGAATTAGATTATCTGTTCAATCTAAATTGTCACTTTTAACTTTTTTAGTAGCTAAATTTCTTTTATCAAAAGTAAAGTTTCTTTTTTTTTTTGGTAAATAAAGTCTTTTTTTTTTTTAACACATGTAAAAGTAATATTTATGAATTATGATCACCAATTTGAATGTCAATAAATGTGGTATAAAATATTGTTCGTCCAAAGTTTCTTTCCAATTTAGTATTGAAATTATCATCTGTGAATTTTTTTTTTTTTGGTGAATAGCTTGCTGTTCTCTTTCGAACGTCATAAAAACTGGTAAATATATAAAATATTAACTTGCATGGTTTATATAAGACAGCATTCTTATATTATTTTTCCATCTGTAAATTGTGTATTTTTTTATTTTTAACATTTTACGTATTGTGTTTGTTGGGTTTTTGTAATTGTTGCCAGTTACAAAAACCTTAAGATTTTGTAACCGGTTGTTTTGAATAAATTAAATTATGTTTTAATTAGTTATATTAATTAGATTTGATTATTTTGTTTTACAGTTACATTTTTTATTTACTATATATATGTGTATAAGTCTGAAGTTAGAAACATAAGAAAAAAAAAAAACAGATAAACAAAAGAGTAGAACGTGAGTTTGAGTTATAGAGAAAGAGGTGATACAGTTTAAGTATTTTTTCAAGTTTGAAGATAAATTTTTGGTGGTGCTAAAACTAAAAATCGTGAGTATCTGTTGTATCATGGGAGACGATCGTCAACAAACCATTCGCACATGTGGGAACGAAATCCTTTTTAATGAAGCTATGGTATTACACATACCTCATAGTATTATCAAAGAATTCGTATACAGGTTCTATATTATTTTTCATGTATTTAAATTTATTTGTTAATTTGTAATATATATATTTATAAATATTTGATTAATGTTCAATTTATTTCTACAATCTTAAGAATGAATCCTCTATACTGTTAATCTTATTTATTTATATATATATATATACATACTGGTTTTGTGTTTTTTGTTATGTTTTCTTATACTGTCGAATTGTATTGTTGTTGATCTATTTTGTCTGTTGAGTATTATTTTAATTTGACATTGTAATCCAAACGAGGGCGACGAGACGAAAAAAACGTGACAAACTGCGTCGAAAACGGAGGTCAGACGAATGAGATATAGCCAGGTCATGAACCGGATCACGAGACTCATGACCCGACCCAGTTTCAGAAAAACGGGTAAAGAAGAAGACCCAAAACGATGTCGTTTTGACGCTTTGGGCATCTGGGTTGAGGTAGCAGGCCTAGCATGGCTTGGGCTTGGTATAGGCTGGGCTTGATCCTGGCTAGGCTTGGCCTGAGTGTGGACTGGGCTAGGTTTGGGCCTAGTTCAGTTGGGCCCAATAGTGGGCTGAGGCACAGCCTGTTTGTAGGGCTGGCCCATGACACATGAATAGCCACGTGGCAGCAACGTGTCTGACACGGGGTGACATGGCAAGTGCCATGTGGACCGTTGACTGTTGACCAACCGTACGGTTGACTGTTGTCTTATGTTGACCATTGACAATCATTGACCGTTGACTTGGACTAGTGTTGACCGTTGACCGGCGTAAATAGGAATTCTGTGGGTGTATACAGTAATTCTATGTCTGTATACAGTAATTTAGTTGGAGTTTTAAATTGAGTTTTAAACTTCAAATTTGTGCAATTTTCTTGGTAAAATTTTTGTATATAGTGTGTTAGGGCAATTTTGTTCAACAACTAACGAATTAATATTTCATTCGTATGCAGAAAATGACAACAGAGGCTATTGTTTCCTCAGACAACGTGGGTACCACTCCAATGGCAAAAGCGCCAACTTTGATTGCACCGGTTTCTGTACCTGTGAATCATGCGGAGAAGCCAAAAAAATTTGATGGAAAGGATTTCAAAAGGTGGTAACAAAAGATGTTATTATATTTGACCACTTTGAACCTGACTAGGTTCTTGATTGAAAAGGCACCAGAGAGCAATGAGACTAGCAATGTGAGTACTCTCATGGCTGTGGATGCCTGGAAGAGTTTTGACTACCTGAGTCGGAATTATATTCTAAATGGCATATCTGATGCTCTGTATAGTGTATACAGTAGCAAGAGGCAAAAGAGTTGTGGGAATCTTTGGATAAGAAATACAAAATTGAGGATGCTGGATCTAAGAAGTTTGTAGTGGGTCTTTTCTTGGATTATCAGATGGTTGATACCAAGACTATTATCAATCAAGTCCAACAGCTGCAAATAATCATACAAGAAATCCATTATGAGGGGATGGTGATTAGTGAAGCTTTTCAAGTGGCATGTGTTATTGAGAAACTGCCTTCAGGTTGGAAAGACTTCAAAAACTACCTTAAGCATAAGCGAAATGAGATGAGCATGGATGATCTGATTGTTAGACTTCGCATTGAGGAAGACAACAGACGGTCAGAGAAGATATCATCATCGCAGGCTTTCGTTAAAGCTAATGTGGTGGAGCATGGTCAAAGCTCCAAGACCAAGAAATTTGCTGGAAAGAATTCCAAGCTAGGTCCCAAGGGAGGGGTATTTAAATATCCTAAATTACAGGGGAAATGTTTCAATTGTGACAGGATAGGTCACAAATCGGCAGATTGCAGACTGTCCAAACGGAAAAATAAAATGGCACATGTGGTGGAGAAACTCACCAGAAAAGTCGATGATATCGATTTAAGTGCTGTGAATCTTGTTGGGTCAAACACAAAAGAGTGGTGGATTGACACTGGTGCAACTCACCACGTATGCTTAGATAGAGGATTGTTCACTTCTTTCGAACCAATTGAAAGTGGGGAGAAGTTATTCATTGAAAATTCTGCAATGTCTGAAATAAAAGGAGAATGGAAGGTGATTTTGAAGATGACCTCCGGAAAAGACCTGACTCTGAATAACGTGCTGTATGTACCAGATATACAGAAAAATATGGTATCTAGATCGCTTCTAAACAAGCATGGATTTCGCATGGTGTTTGAGTCTGATAAGGTCATATTTTCAAAATATAATATGTTTGTGGGAAAGGGCTATGTAGCCAATGGACTTTTCAAACTTAATGTAATGACTGTAAAGCCTAAAAATATAAATAAAGTTAGTACTTCTTCTGTTTACTTGCTTGAGTCTTCAAATTTGTGGCATGGTAGACTAGGACATGTTAATTATAATATTCTGAGAAGATTAATTAACTTAAATCATATTCCCACATTTCAAATTGACAATAAATACAAGTGTGAAACTTGCGTTAAGGTAAAAATGACGAGGTTATCATATCACACTATTGAAAGGAATACTAAACCTTTAGATATGATCCATAGTGATACATGTGATTTGAAATTTGCACCAACGAGAGGAGGCAATAAATATTTTATTACCTTTGTAGATGATAGCACGAAATATTGCTATGTCTATTAGCTAAAGGGCAAAGATGAAGCTTTAGAGAAATTTATACTCTATGAGGCTGAAGTTGAGAATCAACTTAATAAAAAGATTAAAGTAATAAGGAGCGATCGCGGTGGCAAATATGTAAATCCTTTTGGTGAATTTGTGCTCAAAATGGAATTAGACATGAAGTCACTGCGCCGTATTCACCACAATCCAATGGTGTGGCTGAATGGAAAAATCGAACCCTAAAAGAAATGATGAATGCAATACTGTTAAGTTCTGGATTACCTCAGAACTTATGGGGGGAAGCTATTTTATCAGCAAATTACCTTTTAAATAAGGTGCCTCGGAAGAAAGAGGTGAAAACACCTTATGAGCTTTGGCATGGAAGACAACCTTCCTACAATTATTTACGAATGTGAGGGTGTCTAGCCAAAGTAGTTGTACCTACTCCAAAGAGAGTAAAGATAGGTACAAAAACAGTTGATCGCATTTTTATTGGTTATGCACAAAATAGCAGTGCATATCGATTTCTTGTGTACAAATCTGAGATTTCAGATATACATAGAAATACAATAATGGAATCGAGAAATGCTTTATTTTTCTAGCATAATTTTCCATACAAATCTGATAAGGGACCGAGTTTGTCAAAACAAACATTTGAATATATCTATGAAGATAGTCCAGATAGTGATCATGGACAAGAGGATGAGGTTGAGCTTAGACGTAGTAAGAGAATGAGAACAAAAAAATCTTTTGGTTCAGATTTTCTTACTTACATGCTGGAAAGCAAACCTCAAAGCTTTCAGGAAGCTATAAACTCTCCTGAATGTCCTTATGGAAAGAGGCAATGAAAAGTGAAATAGATTCCATTTTCCAAAACCATACTTGGGAGTTAGTGGATCTACCTCCTGGTTGTAAACCTTTGGGTTACAAGTGAATTTTCAAGAAGAAGATGAAAGCATATGGAACTATTGATAAATACAAGGCAATGCTAGTAATAAAGGGTTACAAGCAAAAGGAAGGCCTTGATTATTTTGATACATATTCTCCAGTGACGAGAATTAATTCCGTAAGGATGGTGATTGTCATAGCAGCCTTACGGAATTTAGAGATACATCAGATGGATGTAAAAACAGCATTTCTAAATGGGGATCTTGATGAATAGATCTATATGGAGCAACCTGAGGGTTTTTCAGCTCCAGGACAAGAGAAAAAAATCTGTAGACTGGTGAAATCTCTATATGGTCTAAAACAAGCTCCAAAACAATAGCATCAAAAATTTGATTCTGCCATGTTGGAAAGTGGGTATAAAATAAATGAATGTGACAAGTGTATCTATATAAAGAATACAGACGATGGATATGTCATTTTATGTCTGTATGTAGATGACATACTTATCGTGGGTAATAACGATAATATGATCCAAACTACCAAGGCTTTGTTAAATACAAAGTTTGATATGAAAGATATGGGGCTTGCAGATGTGATACTGGGAATTAAAATTTTCAGGTCTTCGAATGGAATCATTCTTAGTCAGTTACATTATATAGATAAAATACTGGAAAAATTAAGTAAAGATGATAATGGTATAGCCAGAACACCCATCGATATGAATTTACATCTCTCCAAGAATAAAGAAGATGGTGTTTTTCAAATGAAATATTCTAGGGTGATTGGTAGTCTAATGTACTTGACGAGTTGCACTAGACCGGATATAGCCTACTTAATAAGTAGACTAAGTAGATACACAAGTAATCCAAACCAAGATCATTGGAAAGGAATAGTGCGAGTACTAAGGTACTTACGATATACTTGTGATTACGGACTGCATTATACGAGATATCCAGCTGTATTAGAAGGATATAGTGATGCTAGTTGGATTTCTAATATAAAAAATTCAAAGTCCACTAGTGGATATGTATTTACATTGGCTGGTGCAGCTATAACATGGAAGTCCTCCAAACAAACAGTTATAATTTGTTCCACTATGGAGTCTGAGTTCATAGCTTTGGATAAATGTGGAGAAGAGGCTGAATGATTACGTCAGTTTTTAGAGGACATTCCACAATGGCCGAAACATGTGCCTGCAATTAGCTTACATTGCGATAGTCAATCTGTAATTGGTAGGGCATAGAATATCATGTATAATGGAAAGTTTATACATATACGTCGAAGACACAATTCCATTAGACAGTTAATCTCAACTGGACTGATTTTTATAGACTACGTAAAGTCGAAGGAAAATATTGCGGATCCGCTAATCAATGGGTTAAATAGAGAACTAGTTGAGAAGTCATCGAGTGGAATGAGGATCAAAGCCCGTGAAATGAAGGTCGATATGATAGAAACCCGACCTATGTGATTGGAGATCCCAAGATCTAGGTTCAACGGGACAACGCAATTGTAAAGACTGGTATGGATCACTGTAGGGGTGTTTTACCCTTACCCATTCATATGATGAAACAGTGATAAATAAAATGTTAAACTATGCTTTTAATGATTCTCAGATGTTTAATAATCTATGAGTATTATATGGAAACAGACGAATCACCTATGTAGGAGTGAATAGGGGCCGCTTCAAGGAGAATTGTAGTGGGCGCAATTCTTTAAACTCTTGCAAAACCAGGACGATGTTCATGGCCAAAACGAACATAATAGTGAGAACAGGAAAATACCAAGAAGGGGTCCTGTGTGAGTTGTATCATCATTTACATAAATGATATAATGTTTCAAGGACATCGTGTCTACCATTTAATCAGTAAAGTAAATACATTTTCACAAGGGAAGGTTCAAAGAGTAATATCTACCTATCCTATGCAGACTCCAACCGTAGAGCTTTATCACTTGTGTTAGAATGAGGCTAGTTTAATTTATTCATGTGGGGGATTGTTGGGTTTTTGTAACTGTTTTTTGGTTACAAAAACCTTAAGATTTTGTAACCAGTTGTTTTGAATAAATTAAATTATGTTTTAATTAGTTATATTAATTAGATTTGATTATTTTGTTTTACAGTTACATTTTTTATTTACTATATATATATATATGTATAAGTCTGAAGTTAGAAACATAAGAAAAAAAAAACAGATAAACAAAAGAGTAGAACGTGAGTTTGAGTTATAGAGAAAGAGGTGATACAGTTTAAATATTTTTCTAAGTTCGAAGATAAATTTTTGGTGGTGCTAAAACTAAAAATCGTGAGTATCCGTTGTATCCTGGGAGACGATCATTAACGAACCATTCGCTTATGTGGGGACGAAATCGTTTTTAAAGAAGCTGTAGTATTACACAGACCTCAAAGTATTATAAAAAAATTTATATACAGGTTATGTATAATTTTTCATGTATTTAAATTTATTTATTAATTTGTAATATATATTTATAAATATTTGATTAATGTTCAATTTATTTCTACAGTGTTTGCACAAATCATTATACCTAATCTTAATTACTGGTGATAGTTTGTTATATCACCCAATATTCCTTTTCCTTTTTATTATAATTCATCACTAAAATCGAAAAGACATGAACGTAGGCGCTGCGAGTGCACCTGAATCTCCATGCTTGCTATTTCACCTCAAATCCATGTACAATATTCGTTCAAAGGAAGAATCAAATATAAAAATATTGGTATCATAGAAATATGAAGGTTAAAAAATACAAAAATATCTACATGATACTGATATCGATAAAAATACAAATAGAAATTTATAAAAAAAATATATAGATTTTTTTAATGAAACTTCATAATATATTTATTTAATAGATATTTTATCAATTTAATTATAAAAATTAAAAAATATTGAGTGAATATCATATTTATCATAATTAAGACACTTATAGCACTCACTGACATTAACAAAAATGTTATTAATTAAGTAATGAATTATTCATTAATCACAATAATAATATAAGTATATAATTACTTAAATATGAGTTAATACCACATAGAATTTTTTGGTAGTTAAAAAATTATACTATCTTTCTTATCTTCATTTTTAATTGTATATTGAGATAAATATTGATCAAAATGCATATCTCTTTGATAATCTTACATGTAATTGTTAATATGCCAACCATATAGATTTAATATTTTAAGTTATTGTCTTTGCTGATAGTTATGATATAAATACAACGTTGATTGACTCTGATCATAACTGCTAACTCCTTATGGTTGAGTTTAATAATGTATCCATGAGTTAATATTTGATGACATTTCATACTATTCATTAAATAAATTTATATTCACTTTCAATCCCCATTAATCTAAATTTTGTAGAAAAATATTCATTTTTGTTGTGATATTCTCATTGTACCAATTTTTCTACGCGTATAATATTTTTCTATAGCACCAATTCTTGGCCCACTTTCTCTACTTCCTTGATCCTCATCTTGTGTAGCATAAATGTAATATTATTCACTATTGAATGAACTCAATCTATGTTGAATTAGTGACTCTCTTTCATAATCACTTCAAACAAATGAAAGTCATCATGAAACAATTGAATGAAAGAAAAATGATTACAATATATAATTATTGTAATTTTATAATTATAGATATTTTACGGGATAAATTATATTGTATATGATTATGTGAAGTGAGTTCTAAACTTTTAATCAAATAATTTTTTTTAAGTTGTTAAAAATTTATGCCAAAATAATATTCTTCTTTTTTTAAATTATAACTATTTTTTATTTTAAAATTATAATAATTGTTTTACATTTTTTTATAATTGTTTTAATTTTGCTTTCAAATTTCAATTCGCCTAATTATAAGATATTAGCTAAAATATATCATTAATAAATCATTATAATTTTTAAAAATACTCTAACATTTTATAAAAATATATCATATTTTTTAAATTTAACAAGCTATATTTTCAAAATTTGAAAGGAAATATTTATGGAAATTATGGAAAATTTGATTAGATTATGAAGCAATTGCCATGGAAATTTCGATAAAATTATTACAGAAAAATCGTGAAATTTCGATAAAAATTATAGAAGTTTCACATTTTTTTTTTAAATATGGATATAATATCGGAATCTCTAAATAATCTATATTTTGCCCAAAATATCAAAATTTTCAACCTTCGGAAAAACCATGACTTTGAAAAGTAAATATTGCCGAAAGACTTTAAAAAGTAAAACGTTTTTAAAATCATACAAAGTAAAAATATTAGCGAAGGTATAAAATGAAAAATACGTTTGGTTTTAGAGTTTGGATAAAATATAAAATATATTGCAGGCTCTCATTTTTTTTACTCTTTTTCAGGAAAAAAATAAATCTCTATTACTATCATATTCAATAAAATTTATTATTCGTCATAATAGATGATCATTAAGGGTGAGATATAAGCTATATAATAAATTTTAATTGAGAAAATTTTTATTTTAGTTTTTAATTTTAAAAATAACTATTTAAAATATCATATATTATATAAATAATTTATCATCAATGATAAATAATATTTGTCTATTCCAATTAAAAAAAACCTAATTGAAACAATTTCTTCCATGCATATTACCAAGTGAAAGTGAGCTTCTCTCAAACGAATGAAGAAAAATAAGCATGTACCAAAGTGTGTTGGTATGAGTGGGAGAGTTCATATGCCTTAAATATGAAATTTTATATTTGAATTTTATGTTAATAGAAAATATACTGTTGAGAGAACTCTCTTTAATTAGGCTCGACCGTAACTCGAATAAAATTAATGCTAATTATACTGACGATATTCATAAATAAATTAAAAATAAGCATGTACAGCCAGAAAAACATGTAATATTCATAGTAAATGTTTTTGACAATTCTAAGATCCAAGTTGTATATACTTAAATTTTATATACATATATTTTAAAAAATTTAAATTTAGATTATTATCCCAAAAAGCAATAGTTACCATAGATTTTTCACGATTAAACTGATACTAAAAGGAAAAATTAAAAACACAAAAGGAAAAAAGAAGAAGTAAAAATAATAATAATAAGTTAAAAAAAAATGGAATAGAAAGAGAAAAGAGGGAAAAGCAAAGAAGGAGAGAGAGAGAGAGAGAGGGAGGGGTGTGTGAGTATGAGAATGAGGGTTGAGAAGCATCGGTCCCCTGCTAATTTTGTAAAAAGGAATTGAAAAGAATAGATGGCCAAAAGGCCCTTGCTATTCACCACCGTTTCCCACCACACCCTCCTCTCTCTCTTCCTCACTCCGTCTCTCTCTTTCCCTTCTTCCCACCTTTTCCTACCCAATCGTCCCACGACACCTGTCCCCCCCGTCCTCCTCCTCCGTCGCATCGCATCTTCCTCCGCCACCCGCCCTCTTTCTCACCCCCACCGCCGCCGCCGTCTTCCCTCTCTTCCTCTCCCGCCGGAAACCCTGGCTCAGAAGATCGGCAAGTCCATCCGCCGCCCCGGCGCAGCCTCTAAGGCTCGGGTTTACCCCGATGTCAACGTGATCCGTCCCAAAGACTATTGGGACTATGAGTCCCTCACTGTCCAATGGGGGTAATCTCTGTCTCTCTCTCTCTCTCTCTCCAACCCTTTTACAATTTCTCTTCATTGAGTGGTTTTAGATAGTTTGAATTGTTGAATTGTTGAATTTTATTATTATTATTATTATTATTGTTATTATTGTTTTTTTATTTCAATGAATTCGTATTGTACAGGGAACAAGATGATTATGAGGTGGTGAGGAAGGTCGGGAGGGGAAAATACAGTGAGGTATTTGAGGGGGTTCACTGCACAGATAACGAGAAATGTGTTATCAAGATTCTCAAACCCGTGAAGAAGAAAAAGGTGAGTGCTTTCTTCCTTCTGGCTTTTGAATTCATAGTTCAGCAATCCATTTATGTTGGTTCCCCTTTTTTATTTTATTGTATTTGGATATTTCTCTACCGGGTTTTGATGCTTGATTACGTTTATGATGAGTATTAACGATTGTAATGAAATGGATTAATTTAAATCAAAGAAATGTGAATTAGGGTAGGAAGAATCAAATACAAAATTACATCTCAAAATAATTTGTTTCCTGTTGAATGTATGGAGTATTTATTTAGAACTGGTTGAACGTTAGATTTTCATCTGAGGAGTCTTGGTGTTGACCTCGCCTCGATTATTGCTATTTGCTTGGCTATATATTAGTTCCTGAATCATATTTGTGGTTCTATTATGGATTTTGGAGTATAGGGAAGATTTTTCTGTGACATGCATGAGAGAAAAATACTCTGTTTCATGCTTCATATACCATTGATTCCGCTGATTGGAAGTAGATTATGTCATATCATGACAGTTAATCTACACTGGTAGCCATTTTCGGAGAATTCAATAATAGGAGAAGATTTTTGCATTAAAGGTGTCTTATTGAGTTTTGTCAATTTCTGCTTTGATTATTACTCCAGCTTCATAATGCAACATTTCAAAGCAGATATGTATATTTCTGTTTTCTGAAAGTAATATAGTTATGATGGTTTCATGTTTCTCTTAAAGCTTTAGATTAACAATTGAGGGTCATGCTCAATATGCTTGTGGAAATCAGCATTTTTTAAAAACATTGTATGAAGCTTACTAATTTTTGTACTAGTGCAGATTAAAAGGGAAATCAAAATACTGCAGAATCTTTGTGGAGGACCAAATATCGTAAAGTTGCTTGATATAGTTAGAGACCAGCAATCAAAGACCCCTAGTCTTATATTTGAATATGTGAATAATACAGATTTCAAAGTGCTCTATCCAACACTGTCAGATTACGATATAAGATTCTACATCTATGAACTCTTGAAGGCAAGTTGCTGGTTTCTTATTTCTCCATTTAATAATATTGTTGGTACTTGCATAGTATGTATTATAAGCTTATATTACGTTTATGTCCATGTTGATGTGAGAAAAAAAAACAAATAAATGTTTTATATCTTCCTGGTTGGAATTGTGTGGAGATTAGAGTAATTGTTGTGTATCTTCTTGGTTTGTATTGAAAGTGTGTATATCTGTGTGACATAGAAGGATCAATAGCATTTTGCAGTTTGTTCCACCATAACTTTTTTCAATTTATTCACTTTTTTGCCACCTCAAAAAGAAGTTGATCAATTGAGTATAGTTAGCTTGTCTTCTTCATTTACTATACGAGCTCATTTGATCTTTTTGGGAAAAAGCTATATCCATGTTCAGAAACAAGTTGATCAATTGAGTATAATTAGCTTGTCTTTGTCAAATACTATATGAGCTCATTTGATCTTTTTGGGATATAACTCCAGACAACCTTCAACTTGGTCCTTTATGGCTCTCCTTGTGTAGGCTTTGGATTATTGCCACTCTCAAGGTATTATGCATCGAGATGTGAAGCCTCACAATGTAATGATTGATCATGAGCAACGGAAGCTTCGTCTTATAGATTGGGGACTTGCTGAGTTTTATCATCCCGGAAAGGAGTATAATGTTCGTGTTGCTTCAAGGTGGTTTTTCAGTTATGCTTTACTTTGGAGTGCTTAATAATTTATCTCACATGATATATTTTTCTTATCTTGAGACTTCATTTTTCTTTTGCCATGATTAATTGCACATCTACCATGACACTTTAATGTCTAGACTGTATTATTGTACTTTCCTATATGGGACCCATTTCTTTTGGATTACTTAGGATGGCAGTCGGAATAGTTTGAACTGATCTTGGATAACTATTAAAGTAGAGAATTCGTACTTGAATAGTTAGAATTGTAAATCATGTAATGCATGATATAAAATGTATTATCTTTCTTTTCTTTTCTTTTTAAATAATAAATAAAAAAGCTTTACATGATGGAACAGAAAATATTAGTTTTAGCTTATGCTCTTCCCTCACTACATATTTGTTTTGCAGATATTTCAAAGGTCCTGAGCTTCTTGTTGACTTACAAGATTATGATTACTCCTTGGATTTGTGGAGCCTTGGTTGTATGTTTGCTGGAATGGTGAGCATTTTTTTACTTTCTATTCCATTTCCGTAGACCAGTATTCTTCCACTGAGAGGTAGGCTTTAGGTCCTAGTTTGGTACCTTACACATCAGTCTCTTCTTGTGTACCACTGCACCTTTATTTTAATTTTTTTACCAATGTTATGGACTTCTATAAGTCTTCATCTATTCTCCATTCACATTCAGCCTAAAAGTCATCCCTGATAATGTTTTTTTTTATCATTTTGGTATAGGCCCTTTGTTGGGTGATCTGTATCAGTTTATAATTTCTGCATTTAATAATATGAGATGTTTTCTTCATGATGCCATAGACAGTGGATTTTTTATCTGCTTGCCTGTATATTCATGGGTGACAATGACAAGGGGGTTCAAGATTGGTATAATGTCAAGGTATGCAATGCTTTCTCTTTTGATGCTCATTTTTGAATGTTGTGCTGAACAGATATTCCGGAAGGAGCCATTCTTTTATGGGCATGATAACCATGATCAACTAGTAAAGATAGCGAAGGTGAGCATATTACCAAGAAATTTTATTCGTACTTGTTCAGTTCTGAATAATTTTCTTATTTTATATAATATTTTAATGTTTTTGGGAAATATCTTTTTCATTTCTGTGTGAAATGACTGATTATTGTAGACTTGTCTTCTGAAAGAAGAGAAAGAAATTGTCTAATACTTTGGCTCTGCTTAAACAGGTACTTGGAACAGATGAATTAAATGCTTATCTGAACAAGTATCGCATAGAGTTAGACCCTAATCTGGTAGCCCTGGTTGGGAGGTTGGTCTAGTTTTATAGTTCTGTCCTGCATCTCTTTTAGTCTTTTAGTGCCCCGTCAATTTATAAGTTTATATGCTTACAACTTTTATATTTGCTATAGGCATAGCCGGAAACCATGGACAAAGTTCATTAATGTTGATAATCAGCATTTGGCTGTGCCCGAGGTAAAAAAAAAAAAAAAAAATTGCTAGGCATTGCAAAGAAATATGACGTTCTTCATTTTTGAGCTTTAATGATATTTATATAGTTTGTGGTTTCTTCTTTGAAGGCTATCGACTTCATAGACAAATTGCTACGGTATGATCACCAGGATAGGCCAACTGCAAAAGAAGCAATGGTAAATACATACTGAAGCAAAAAGAACATGCTTATCTATTAAAACCATTTACATTTTTGTTGTGATTTGTATTTTCTCTGATTTAGTTGCACAGTTGAGTTGGGAGTGTTCCTAGCCTTTTTGTATACAAATTTCTTTGAGATTTATATTATCTCTGCCCTTTGATAATGAGTAGGCATTATAAGCATTATAAAGGAACCCTGAGAGATTATTTTTCTTTTACTGGGAAAAAATTGTATTTGCTTTACCTATTTGTCATTTTACCATGTTTCGGATTGAGTTTTGGTCTGATGGAATTGGATCAGGTCTAATATAAAGATGGGCTTTGAGTTTCATTATTTCGTTTTTAAATTGACGATGTCTGAGAAATTTCTTTATGTCATGCAGGCCCATCCTTACTTCTACACCATTAGAAATGCAGAAAGCAGTAGAACTCGCGCCTAATATTGAGTTCCAGATGGTTTGTCATGTTTCTTCTTCTTGGTTAGAGCTTCCCCCTCTAATCTGCCCAAAGCTTTTTTACTTGTGGTGATTGAGTTTGCATCTAGGGTTTGCTTGTGTTTGGGTGATGATTATGGAACTTTCAGTTCATAATTTTTTTTTTGTTTTTATGAATATTAGATTACTGTAAGCTATTTACTTTTGTTTCTCTATATGGATCTAAGATCTAACCTGTGAATGAATTATTTATCTGATTCATGGTTGGCAAGATGCTATGCTTTCCATTCGTTCCTTTTCTCCGGTCAATGGGGCCTTTTGGTATTTCATTTAACCTTTGTTTTATTAGATGAATTACTTTCACGCATTGCACAGCTAAATAGTTCATAAGTTTATCATTCAAAATGATATTCAAGTGTTGTCAATGCAAAGTTGTGTATACGTTCAATTGATTCCCAATTAAATGGATCTGCCAAAACTTGTGTAAAGCAATGGAAGTATTCTTTGGGCATGATAACTTTGAAAATCTTCATTTTGTTTCTTATCCGATTTTACTTGATTCAAAAGCAATATTGTATGCTATCGATTGGTAATATTCAAAAATCTGTTCCGTATGTATGAAAATCATTTTCAAAGTTTTTTTTTTTTTTAAAAAAAAAAAAAAAAAACTTTGATACATTATACTTTTGAATTGTAAATTATATAAAATCCAATCAGTTTATGGTATGGAATCACTTGAAACGGGCCAATAACAAGTTAAATCATATGAACATCAACAATCTAACAACACAAAATTAATCACCACTATCTTATTTTTTTTGTTACTTCTGGATTTATTTACACCTATGCTCTTTAACTTTTGGATCTATGGCAATTTGTTTTTTAACTTTTAAAATTAGTAATCATGCTTTTTATTATCTCTAAACATTGTTTTAATATTTTTTTATTATCATTAACTGTTAAATAATATTGATTTTTTCTTCCACACGCATTTCACTTGCAATGCCAACAGTAATAGTTTTTATCATTTTTGTTTCATCTAACTATTCTATCTCTCAAGAGTTTGGAAAACAAAGAAAAAACCATAAAATTTTACATATTGAAAAATCAGCTGAAAATATTATTCTGATTTTAGTGTTGCATGTAAAAAGCAGAAAAAACAAATAACCCTTATTAGACAAACGAAAACGTTCTGTTTAATAATTTTAAAATTTTAAAACAATATCGTATCAATTTTTCGAATATTGATTACCTTTCTTTAAAAAAATATATATAAATGTAAATTTTACCAAATAAGCACACGTCACATGATCAACAAATAAATACAAAGGTGCTTGCACGTATTGACTCTTCAAATAGCTATTCTGTTGAAGTAATTGAATGCAAGCAGTTATGCTTGCGCATGCCCTGATGTCTATCTTCAAACTTGAAATATTAATCCACTCAACTCCACAGTTTCCTTACGCAGTCAAGTACAAAATTAATTAATCCAAAACTGCTTCCACAACAAACTTTATCCTTATTCAATTAAAAATCAATTAATATTTCTCTTCTGCTTGTACAAAAATATAAATATAATATTTCTCAATGGCAGATCCTATTCTATGCGTGCATGAGTTTAAATCGAAATTAAACTGTCAAATTGAATTAAATTATTATTTTTTACTTGGTTTGGTTTAAAATTTTAAACATAAAACAGTTTGATTTAGTTTGTAATTTTATCAAAATATTTATAAAAATTTAGTTTACAGTTTGATAAGTTTTTCGAACCAATCCAAACTGGTTATGTATTTTTTATATTTTAATATATATTTATATAATATTTAATATTAATTTTAAATATCAATTTATTTAAAAATAATTTTTAATTAACAAATAACAAGTTCAATACATTTTTCTAATCCTATCAAAACTTTAATCAATAGATGATTTGATCAATCCCTTGTATCTCTCTAAACACCAACTAATTTTTAAATATCAGCTTTATTTAAAAAATATTTTTTAATTTACAAAAAAATAATAATTGCAAATGCATTTAATTAGGTCTAAATTGTAAAAATTGAAATTCAATTAGAGAATGGGCTTGGGTTCCAAACCATTAAAACAAACAGAATCAAACTGTGGTGAACCATTTAATTTAATTTGATTTAAATAACTTTAACAGTTAAATTTATTTATAATTTAACTAAATCGTTGATGGCAATTCAGCCAATTTTTTTTTTTAATTATCCAAATTAAATCTCAGCTCACCCCTATCCTATACGTAACCCATAGAAACTCAATATTGCCGTGCATATTGTCATGTTCTCAATACTATTCATATAAATTTTCTATCTCTTTCATGATGCAAATCCCAACAAAGAAAAATTATTGCACAACTGAATGTAAAAAATATTCAAAAATAGTTGTTCTTCTTTTGTTAAAATATTCAAAGAAAAATATACACATATTTCTTCATTGTTGTTTCAAAATCCAATGGCCCTTTTATTTTTTAGTTTACTTAAAGAATTGGACTTCTAGCTGGATGATTTCTTTAGTAACTTCGTCGCATCATTTTTAGATTCTTTTGACATATCTTATAATTAATATATTTTTAAAAATTACGCATATATAAAAAATAAAAAGTTTGAAACGTTTTTGTTAAATATGAAAGTTATGACTTTTTTTTATTAATACTGAAGTCAAGTATTATATACCAAATAATATGGTAATATTTAAAATTATTTATTTAAAATTTTACTTATTCATATAGTTAAATTATATAGGTGTTGTTTTTTTTCTTTGAAATATCAATAAGTGTTATTTAATAAATGTAGGATTAATGATTTATCTTTAAATAAAATAATTAGTGAAGACTTTGGAGTTTGGACCCATCCTCTTTGCAAAACTGCAAAAAAGTTATGATTTAAATTTGGTGAGAGATAATGGAAGAGAAAGAAAGAACAGGGTTGACCTTGACCCTTAAAAAGACAGAGATCCCCAAATCCCACCAAAGAATAGAAAGTGAAAAGACAAAATCTACTATCCCAAATTTAGTTTGAGAGGCAAAGGCGACCCTATAAAATCTTTCTGTCTGATGGGTCTTTGTGCCCCATGCCCCAGTATTCAGAATTTCCTTCACAAATGCAAGGGAAAAAAAAATTAAAAAATTGAATTAAAAAATTGGAAGCCTTAATGGCTTTGAATTGGTGTCGCTTCCCCAGTTCCCCTTCTAATCTTCTACTCTAACTGTTTATTGGCATTGGGTTCCGCAAAAATCCGCCAGCTTAAGGGCAAAAACTATGCACTATTTATAAATGAATACAAATAAATATTTTATAAAATTTATATTTTTTATTTTATCCTATGATATAATACATGATAAAAAAATAAAATAACACCATGTTATATGCTAATTTTTTTCTCACTTAAAAGGATGTGTCCAATGTTTTTCCAAGGATATCAACTTTCTCACTCACCCAAAAAAAAAAGATATCAACTTTCTCATCTCATAACCAAAAATTCCTTGCGCGTGCTTCTCGCTCTCACCAATCACAGAGGGTAAAATTATCTATGGAGCCCTTAATTTTGCATGAAGATGATGATTGAGTGTTAGTTCTTTAAGCTTAAAATGGAGTGGTGTGCACGCGCTATTAGGATTAGTAAAATGCAAGATTAATATAATTGGAGACAAAGTTAAGACATGAATCTTCAAGGTTAGTTATTCACCAGAAAAAATCTTTAAGGTTAGTTTGGTCTTGAAACATTTGGCATATAATCCGATCTTGGGAACTGCTCTATAGGAGACCATCCACCAAACACATTCACGAACAATATCATTTAATTTTTATGCAGTCTCTTCAGCTCATATGTCAATATCTTCCAAATTATTACCAAAAAAAACATGTCAGTATCTTCCAACTTTAAATATTAAGGATAAATAAATTTAATTATTTTAAATTATTAAATTGTGTATTATGTCACATTAATACATTTAACTAACCTT
>QANX01007026.1:0-28435 GCA_003254975.1 Ochetophila trinervis | reverse complement strand
GTGTGTTGGTGGTTAGGAAATTAGGGTAGTGCAGTCGGGGTGGGAGGGGAAACCAAGCTTTAGGGCACGTGCTGCTCACGTGGGTCAAAGTTCAATTTCAAAATTGAAGCCGAATTTGGGGCTGGGGCTGGGGCTGTGCGGAGTTAACTCCATGTTTTTTACAAGGTTGTCGGGGACGCTATAAACCCCAACTGTTGGGGTTTATAGCAGTCTTGTATACATATATATATATTGAATAATGTATATTAAAATTTTAAGGAAAAACGTTCAGTACTTCTAAGAGACAACTGTCTAGATCCCACATGTTTATGACTTGGAACATGGTACATCTAGAATACTGAAAATGAGTCCTCTACTTGCAATTTTTATATATAAGGGAAAAAATAAAAATAAATTTAATAATGCCTTAACATCAAATCTAAACATATATTGCTTTATTTCTTTTATAAATGAAAAAATCTAAAAGATCAACGATATTGGTACAGATTAATTAAATAGATACCCAACAAAAGAATTACCTAATCACAAAGAAAGATGGAGCTTAAAAAGGGAAAACAACAAAAGAAAATTAAATGTAGAAATCAGGAGTGGCAAAAGGATTTTACTTTGAAATGAATGAGCAAATCGTGTTGAGGTCCTTTAATTAAAGGCATATGTTAATTATAGTTTTCAAGTAATGAACATGACCAACAAATCTATATAGAGAATCTGATTTATTTTTTTCGTTTTTTGGTTTTGATAAGGTTGAATTTAGAGAGTATTAGAGAGTATGATTACGGAAGAAAGAAGAGATATATTGTATTTCTTTTAAACATTTTCCATAATAAACTCCAAGTAAAATACAATAACCACGCCTTGTCCTGAAAATAGCTAGTGCACCTACTTAATGGAAACATGGAGCAACAGTTAAATTTAACCAAAAAAATGGAGCAACAGTTAAAGAACACAAATAATAAAGAAATAATAACAGTTAAATCTCTATCCCACTCATTAACTGCCTTGAACAAGTCTAAGGCTAGACACATGTTATTCTCCCCCCTTAATGATCCTTGTCTACAAGGATGAAAAGAAATTTCAGGTACAATGTTTGTTATGTCCCTTATACTCGCACTAGTTAAATCTTCGACCATAAATAATTGTGGCCATTTGCAGCGGTGTACAAAATTTTCATCATAGTAATAACATAATCCATTCTCACAGTGTTTCCACTTCTCTTGATTAGTGAGTCTTCAAACTGGATCTTGCGGAGGGACTCATTAGATTGGTAAGGGTCCTAAGACTAGCAACAGAGTTTGTAGGTACCGCAGGCGCTACTATCGCTGGTAGGGGGTGTACATGTGGGTTATGCTTCTTGTATAAATTATTCATCTCCTTAATTAAGTGAGCTACGTCTATTGCATTATCCAAGATACACAGTTGCTGGATTTATGATCTTGATCCCATTTAAGATATTATCTTTTGTGATAATTCTCTCTATATCTCAATTTAAATTAAATTTGATTATAAGATAAATTGTTATCTAATATAATTAAATTGATAAGATAAAATCTAGATAACAGTGGTTATGTCTATTAAGATTTTATTTTAAATTTTAAATGGAGAATATTAGTTTGTTTAGGTTTCTATTTTTTGTACGTACAAATATTAGAAAGAATCCTGAGAACTGATCCAAATTAATTCAGAGAGAATACGTAAAAACATCGAGTGAAAATATTAGAGAAAATATTCATTCTCTAATATTCTTGGTTTATTTCCTGAGATACAATAGACCCACACTCTGCTGTACTACCTGAGATTAGTCCTGGAAGATCTAACAGATCCGATGGTAGATCCTAGTAGCAGTAGCAGATCCAGTGGTAGATCCGGTAGCAGATCTGGTGATAGCCTATAGATCCAGGTGCAGATCGTAGATCCGGTAGAATCATTATACCACATATTAAATTCATAAAGTCTGCAAGGTATTTTGTTGTATTTTTCATATGATTCAGTCACATATTTTCTTGTGGGTTATTGATTTTACGCTTCCGCAAAATATATTTTTCTTACAATTGGTATCAGAGCATCCCATAAGATTATATGTTGAATCTAGATTATGAAGCATGTTATAATGTATGTTTAGATATATGGCACCTAGGATTTATATTTGTTGGATCATATATGCTAGAATATTATTTATAATTTTTATTCATAATTGATATTTTATTGATGAATGGTTGTAGCTTTAATCCATGGTTAAATGTTTGGCTGTATTTTTTCTTTGGGTTTGTAACAAGGAGGCTGATCAAATATCAGGTTTCCTCCCTGATTTTTATTTTATTTACGTTTTATTTTATATTATGTAAATTTGTAAAAATACAATCTTGTACTACTGCGCGACCTTCACTGTTTGAACAACTGACGAAAAATCGAAAGGATTTTTGGCCAAAGACCACCATGAACAGAAAGTAGACACAGAGGTGACGACGCTGGATGTTAATAGGTCATCGGAAACCACCTTACGCGCTTACATGCGCTACGAGAAGTGTCTGAGAGTGGAAATCACTCTCCTGTCTTTTCTGTATTTGCTTCCTCTGTGGATGCTTGACCTGCCTGTAAAATTTCACGGTGATCAGACGTTTGTACGGAGGTTAGTGACGTTTTTGACGGTGGAAGTTAGTGTTTGACTGGTTTGGATTTTTGTCTTTTGGGCTTAAACCTTAGATAACCAGTTTTTTCATCTTGGCCCACAGTCTTTGGACTAGCATAATAATTATTATGATTTTGTATATAGATTAATAATTATTATTGTTATTTTCAAATAAAAATTTAGAAAATCAAAATCCCAATATGTTTTAAGAAATATTGAATGGATGAAGATTTTTATAAATTTTTTTAAAAACCTAAGGGCTCCATTGTGGGTCCAATAATAAAATGATCATGTGATGCCCCAACGGATAAACGTAGTCGGATTTTATTGGATTGGACCTTAATAATTTTCAAAATTTTAATCAAGTTGTTTGGCACAACATTGACAATTCTTGGATATTAAAGATAATTTTGAAAATTAAACAATGGTTTTAACATTCAAACTTGGTCAAATTATTACCCTCCCAACGAGGCTATGTTAATTTTATCAAGGGTCCAAAGTTATTTAAAAACAATGGTTGATAGTCTAAATTAGACAGAATCAATTTGATTGAAATTTAAAAGTGTTTTTTGGAAACGTTCTGTCTAGGAGGTTGGGACTTAAGTACGTCCGTTTGTGACACCCCAATCTTTTCTGGGAACTAACCTAGTAGGACATTTTTTATATTTCATGTTCAAATTTAGTTTATTGTAAATGTCTTGCCCAACGTAAGCATTTATAATGGAAGCTAAATTATTGTTTTTTCAATAAGCATAAATTTTTTTTTTGGGATTAATTAAAAATATGTTTATTGATTTTTACTTTCTTTTAATATAAGTGTGCAAATTTTTCAGAAAAATGGCAACTTTTAACCCTCTAGCTGTGATTTTGAGCCAAAAACCTATGGATGGAAATAGTTACAGCAATTTGAAAACCAATTTGTTCATTGTACTGGAATATGAAAAAGTCAAATATGTCATTTCCACCTCTAAACCTACCGTACCCGAAACAGATGCAGAGGCTCAAGTGAAGAAAGATTATACCAACTGGCAATAGGCGGATAATGCAGTTCGCTGCTATATCCAGGCCAGTATTGCTAAACACTTGCTGCCTCATATCAGAAATTTCGAGAGTAGAGCAGCAATGCTTCAAGCTCTTGATGGAATGTTTGTTAAATCAAACTCTGCTTTAAGGCAATCTACTTTGGGGGCTCTAACGAGCACATGGATGACTGAAAGAAATGTGCAGGATCATTGTCTGAAAATGATGACAAACCTCAGTCAGGTCGAGGTTATGAGGATCAAGCTGGATCAAAGGTCCCAAATCGATTTGATCCTAAATTCTTTGCCTGAGCGCTTCAGTCAGTTCAAAATGATCTACAACATGACCAAGCTGAATTTGACTCCTGTAGAACTGATGCATGAGCTTCAGAGTGCTGAAGAGTCTCTTTCAAAATTCGGCAGTGTTCATTTTACTCAAGGTTCTGTTAAGACCAAAGGGAAATCTCAAGTCAGTAACAAGAACAATAGTAAGAAGAAAAAGAAGGCAGTGATACCAGTTATCAAGACTGCTAAAACAAAGAAGCATAAAGGCAAATGCTTCAAATGTGGAGAAAAATGCCACTGGAAGCAGAATTGCCCTAAGCTAAAGCCAGGTATGGGTTATTTGAATTATATTGAAAATTGTTTAGTGGAGAATCATAATGATAAATGAATCATTGATTCAGGAGCCACTAATCATGTATGTTACTCTTTGCAATGGTTCAGACAAACTAGCTTGATGGGAGAAGGACAAAGAAGTTTGAGGCTTGGGAAAGGAGAATATGTCTCTGTTAAAGCAATAGGACAAGTTGATTTAATTTTTAATAATAGGACTTTAATTTTATATGACTGTTTATTCGTTCCATACTTTAAGAGGAATTTGGTTTATGTTAGTTGTTTATTTGAACAAGGTTTAACAATACAGTTTAATTCTTCAGTTTTAATAATAAGTTCGACTTCAATTATTTGTTTTGGTGAATTATGGAATGATCTTTATTTTTAAAGTCCTACGTCCTATGATGTTAATAATTTTGAAATTGTTGATGATGAGCATATACATGTTGCCAAGAAAAGGAAAGTTTCAAATGAAACATACCTTTGGCATTTACGATTAGGTCATATTAATCCTAACAGGATACACAGTTTGGTTAAAAGTGAGATTTTAAAATCTCTAGTCTTTGAATCTATACCAGTATGTGAATCTTGTTTAGAAGGAAAAATGACCAAAAGGCCCTTTAAGGCCAAGGGATATCGTGCAACCAAATAACTGGAATTGGTGCATATTGATGTATGCGGACCAATAAATGTTCAAGAAAGATGAGGGTATGAGTATTTTTAACTTGTATAGACGATTACTCAAGATATGGATATGTTTACCTAATGCGCCAAAAGTCTGAAACTTTCTCAAAATTTTGAGAGTATAAGGTTGAGGCAGAAAAGCAATTAGGATTCCATATCAACGAACTTCAGTCTGACCGAGGTGGTGAATACCTTTCTGGAGAGTTCAAGTTTTACTTGACTCAAGAGGGGATAGTTTCTCAACTATTAGCCCCTGGAACACCCTAAGAAAATGGAGTTGCAGAAAGAAAAAATAGAACTCTTCAAGATATGGCTAGATCTATGCTCAGTTACTCATCCCTACCTATTTCATTTTGGGGATATGCCTTAGAAACAACAATGTATCTTCTAAACTTAGTTCCTTCTAAATCTGTTTCTAAGACACTAATAGAATTATGGAAAGGGCGTAAACACAGTTTAAACCATATTCGGATTTGGGGTGCCCCTGCACATGTCTTAAAAAATGAACCAAATAAGTTGGAATCTCATACAGAAGTGTGTCTGTTTGTTGGTTACCCTAAAGGAACAAGAGGTGGACTTTTTTATAGTTCCTCAGATAAGAAAGTTTTTGTGAGTACACATGCAACTTTTTTAGAGGAAAACTATATAAATAGTTTCAAACCCAAGAGTAAAATAGTTCTTGAAGAGCTTGCCTCAGCTCAAGAACAGGCTGTATCACAGCAATTTTTTCATGTTGCTCCACTGATGCCTATGTATGTTCAAAGAGGGAAAAATGTACCCGAAGGTGAACAAACACAAGTAGAACCAGTGGAACAACAAGAATCGGTACAGGTGGAACCTCCACCGGTACAACTTCCACCACAAAACATAGTTCAGGATCCTCTTATAATTGCACAACCACCACCAGTGCAGCTTCGTCGTAGTGAGAGAGTAAGACACAAGCCAGCGAGATATATCTTGCTAGGCGAATCTTACCAAGTCATCACTGATAGTGACGATGATCCTGTTAATTATAATGAGGCACTGGAAGATGTGGATGCACAGGAGTGACAGGAAGCCATGGACCATGAGATAGAATCTATGTATTCCAACTCGGTCTGGTCTCTTGTAGAAGCACCTGAAAGGATAAAATCTATAGGGTGCAAGTGGATCTACAAAAGAAAAAAAGGATTACATGGGAAGGTAGAAACCTTCAAAGCTAGATTGGTGTTGAAAGGCTATACCCAAAAAGAGAAGATAGATTACGAAGAAACTTTTTCGCCAATAGCCATGCTTAAATCTATCCTGATT
This sequence comes from Ochetophila trinervis, assembly GCA_003254975.1. Classification (NCBI taxonomy): domain Eukaryota; kingdom Viridiplantae; phylum Streptophyta; class Magnoliopsida; order Rosales; family Rhamnaceae; genus Ochetophila; species Ochetophila trinervis. Next base: position 22,201 of record QANX01007026.1, on the reverse strand, counting down.
CTTTTAGCCGTAGCAGCAAAACTCGATTATGAGATTTGGCAAATGGATGTAAAAACATCCTTTTTAAATGGCAGTTTACAAAAGGACATCTATATGCGGTAACCAGAAGGGTTTATAGCTAAATGCCAAGAACACATGGTATGCAAGTTGCAAAGGTCAATTTATGGACTTAAACAAGCATGCAGGTCATGGACCATTAGGTTTGATCAAGTCATTACTTCAATTGGTTTTGAGAAAAGTCTTGATGAATCTTGTGTTTATAAAAGGATCCAAGGTAAAAAAGTAGTTTTCCTAGTCCTTTACGTTGACAACATTTTATTGATTGGAAATGATAAAAAGGTGTTGTCAAGTGTAAAGGAATGGCTACACAAGCAGTTCGATATGAAAGATTTGGTAAAAACCAACTATATTCTTGGAATCAAACTTCTAAAAGACCGGAAGAATAAGATGTTGGCACTATCTCAATCATCATATATTGATCAAATATGTGCTAAGTTTAACATGGATAAATCCAAGAAGGGATATTTACCCTTCAGACATGGAATCCATCTTTCTAAGGAACAATCACCAAAAACACCTGAAGTAAAAGATATCATGAGTAAGAAACATTATGCTTCGGCAATAGGTAGTCTCATGTATGCCATGTTATGTACTAGGCCATACATCTGCTATATTGTAGGAGTTGTAAGTAGGTTTCAAAGTAATCATGGATTGTACCACTGGGCTGCAGTGAAACATATACTCAAGTATTTAAGAAGAACGAGAGACTATATCTTGGTGTATTCTAGTCGGAGTTTAGAAACAGTTGGTTTCACAGACTTAGATTTCCAATGGAACATTGACTCTAGTAAATCTACCTCGGGTTATGTGTTTACTATGAATGAAGGAGCCATTTGTTGGAAGAGCATTAAATAGACATGTGTTGCTGACTCCACCACTGAAGCTGAATATGTGGCTGCATCTGAAGCTGTAAAAGAAGCTGTGTGGCTTAAAAAATTCCTCATAGACCTACAAGTGATACCTGGTATAGAACGGCCCATTACCTTTTACTGTGATAATAATGGGGCCGTAGCACAATCTAAAGAACCTAGGTATCATAAGAGGCAAAAACACATAGCAAGAAAGTACCACTTAATTCGTGATTTCATTGAGAGAGGAGATACAGTGGTTACTAAAATAGCATCTGAGGAAAACTTAGCAGACCCCTTTACTAAGTATCTACCTGAGAAAATATTTCAGAAGCATGTAGAATATATGGGTTTTAAGAGGGTCCCAGACTTACTTTAGAGTAAGTGGGAGTTTGTTTTTTATTTGTGCTTTTGTAACGAGACAAATAAAAATTTATTTTCTGAGTTTAAATAAAATTTTGAGGTTTTTTTTTCAATATTTTTGTGCACACTAATATTTTAAGAATAAATTACAGATTGATTATGTAGTATATGATCATGTGGATACGTCCACAGAAGATATGATCATAAGTTCTCTTAATCAATGAATGAGATCACAGTTGTTGAATAAAGTTGGGAGCTTTATTTAGACTGCAATATTTTATGAAATAATTTATTTTGGTTATTATAAAATATTGGTGCGGACTATGTTTGCATTGATTAGGATCAAAGTGAGATTTAATTATGGTTAAATTTCTGTAAAAAATAATTAAATCTCAAGATATATTTGATTATTTTATTTCCCTTAATCCTAAGTTTATTATAAATAGGTATTTAGATGATTATTTTTCTTTGAGTTGTTAATAAGTGAGGTCTATCTTACGACTAATATCTTGATGACTTGGGAATGAGATTGTTTAAATTACCAGTATTTATGAAATAAACAATAAGAAATTTGTATGAAGTATCTTCTTGATATGTTTTAGTACTTGGATGTAATGAAGTCACTGTGCATTTGATCCATTAGAGAAACTAATAAGTCAAGAGAATAAATAATTGATCGATTGATAGAAAATATTATCATTCAATTATTGATATTTTACAAAGGAGTGATATAATATTAATATTGTTATTATTCTTGGAGTTCAACTCTAGACTTTTAGTGGAATAACACCAGATTAGATAGTTGTTTGACAACTATAAAGAGCCTTGATTAATAATAGATGTTAGATCCTCAGACTAGCTCAAGATATATGATACAGCTCACATCTCAGCTATGGGAATATGAAACACAAAGATCGAGTTACATGGACTTGGGATTATACTCAAGTTTTTACTCAAGAGCAAATGGGAGATTGTTGGATTTATGATCTTGGTCCCACTTGAGATATTATCTTTTGTGATAATTCTCTCTATATTTCAATTTAAATTAAATTTGATTATAAGATAAATTGTTATATGATATAATTAAATTGATAAGATAAAATCTAGATAACAGTGGTTATGTCTGTTAAGATTTTATTTTAAATTTTAAATTGAGATATTAGTTTGTTTAGGTTTCTATTTTTTGTATGTACAAATATTAGAAAGAATCCAGAGAATAAACTGATCCAAATTAATTCAGAGAGAATACATAACAACATCGAGTGAAAATATTAGAGAAAATATTCATTCTCTAATATTCTTGGTTTATTCTCTGAGATACAATAGAGTCCACACTTTGTTGTACTATCTGAGATTAGTCCTGGAAGATCTAGCAAATCCAGTGGTAGATCCGATAGCAGATCTGGTGATAGCCTGTAGATCCAGGTGCAGATCGTAGATCCGGTAGAATCATTATACCATGCATCAAATTCATAAAGTCAGCAATGTATTTTGTTTTATTTTTTATATGATTCAGTCACATATTTTCTTGTGATTTATTAATTTTACGCTTTCGCAAAATATATTTTTCTTACAGATTTTAACATCTAAACAAATGTCATCCCGAAGGCCATCAATGATGCATTTGATAAGAAAAGTTTCAAGAATGCCATCGACCTGGTGCGAAAGCCTCTCAAGCTTTTTGATACACTTTGATGTTGAAGGTTTGCTTGAGCAGGGTAGAGCTTTGAAAAGATCTTCATATTCGGTCGGACCAAACCGATGAAGCACAGCTTGTGTAAATTCTGCCCATGTGGGTGGCCTTTTGAGTTTGCTTAACTACTGATGCCATTGAAGTGCAACACTGTCCAAATGGAAAAGAAGCCAATTGAGCCTGTTGTTGGGGATCGACTCCTTTAAATTCAAAGTATTGCTTGCACTTGTATATCCAACTATTGGAATATTTTCAATTGAATTTTGGGAAATGGAGTTTAAGGCTGATTTGGTTACAACCTAACAGGGGAGGAATTATGAGAATTTTTGGTATATGGGTTAGGTCAGTTGTAAGACTTCACCTTGAGCGTAAAGAGTGGCATTTGCTGAACAGGAAATTGTGTTTGCTGGAGGCCCAAGGCTTGTAATTCGGTAAAGACAGTTTGCAAGCTTGCATTGAATTATTCAAGGTTGGTTCCGTATTGTATAAGAATTTTTTAAACTTGCAACGAAATTTGGTATCGGTTTTACTACGGGTGTTTATGACTCAACCTGGCTCTGATATCAATAATAAAATTGAATTTAAAAAGAAAAATTTAAGGGGAAACGAAAAATAGATTATATTTCTTTTAAACTATTTCCATAATAAATCCCAAATAAAATATAACTGAATATTTAAAAGACTCAATCACACCTCATCCTAGAAATTAGCTGCACCTACTCAATGAAAACATAGAGCAAGAGTTAAAGAAAACAAATAATAAAGAAAAAATAACAGTTAAACCTCTATCTTCACTCATTAACTGCATTGACCAAGTCCAAGGCTAGACTCATATCAGGTTGCATATTAATGTGTATTAATTTTTACATGCACAATCAAGATAAAAATCTCTTAATTACCAAAAGAAAAAAAGAAGATAAAATTCTCTTCTTTTATTATTTTCTTTTTTCTTTTTTCTTTTTCGTCCTTAAAAATGGTTTTTTTTTTCTTTATTGCTTTGCTATGACCCAGGATATTTAAAAAAGATAAAAAAATTGTGGGGTCTATTACTCGATTTATATGGCTTTTTTTTTTTTTTCGGGTAAACCTATTTTTATAGGAACTAAGAAGAAAAAAAGAAAATAAAGTGCCCAAGTCTCTATATGTAACTGCAAATTATTAAATATTAAAAGATCATGGGAATACCGCAAAAATGGAGGACCAAACATGCAAATAAAAAAAATTCTCAAATTAAGTGGAAATAGGGTTTCTTAACAAATATGTATATAAATAGATAAGGAGGCTAGTGCAAGAGCGAGCCCACATAGTTGGAGAGGGAGAGGCGGGGGTTCGGAAGCTTTAGGTTGTCAAATCCAACCCACAGAATAGTGTTTCAATGGCTTTGTTATCGATTGTTTTTGTTTTCAACCTGTTTGTGTTAATGTCTGTGAGAATACGAATATATTAGGAGTTAGAATTTGTGCCTCCATTAATCCCAGATAAGCTGAGAATCTGTGCTTAGCTGATTCATAGGAGGCCCATAACAAAGGCTTGGAAGTTTCGCTGATAAATACCTATTTCTCTCATTAATTTTTGGCGTTTACTAGTAACTTCTCCATACAAATATAATGTTTCTATTTTTTTTTTTCTCACTCTTTTCCAATTTTTAGCTACAACTGGAACTGGGTTAGATGCAGAGTTTCAGAGTGTTAAAGTTAATTTCTTTATTCCACTTCTCTTCAATTTTTGATATCATTCAACAATCTTTGATTGTTTCAATATACTTTGGAAGAATTGACCAAAAAATATATGCACACACACACAAACACACACTTCGGAAGTAGAAACTTTGTTTTGCAATTTTTTATTTTTTATATTCATTGACTTCCGCCATTCTGGGCTATGATAATCTGCATCTGTTGTTAGGATGGACGCTGATTCGGTAATTTTTTACTTTTTATTTATTTATTTATTTATTTTTAGCAAATTGAACGGAACATCTCATAAAATAATCGTGCGTAACTTTTGTTAGTTTTGATTAGAGTAAACATGAATATATATAATAAAAAATCCAAAAACCAGCATAATTTAAAATTGTGTTCACTTTGTTGTTTATATATATATATTTCTTTTCTCCCTATAACTTTATAACCAAAAAAAACCATATACTAATAAACATATATAAACCCGTACCTATAATAAATAAAATATTATTATATATTTATATTATACGGTCCAAAATAAGTTGAAAATAAGGCTAAAAAATAAGTTTTGTTTTTGTTTGTTTGTTTGTTTATTTTTGTTTTTGTTTTGTTTTCCAGAAAAGCCCAACTTTAAGATCTAATTCATTCAAAAAAGTTTTCTACTTAAAAATCTGTGTTGGTTTTTATTCTTTCGCATTTACTTTCTCAAGTTGTACTATATATTGTGAGGCTGTAATTTGGAGGTTTGGATATATGATATAATGTATATGCTTAGGCTAAAAAATTGTCAAAATCTAACACTTCTTCCAGAGTGCCCATAAAAGAACTTGCTGTTCCAATTTAGAGTGTTCAATGCGTTTTATATAGTTAGAGTCAAATGCACTGCATCACAATCTGATTTAAGATGTAGGGATGCATTAGCAGCACTAGGCAAGTGAAAATTAAAGTATTCACCAAAAAAAAAAGTGAAAATTAAAGTGAGTGGTTCAAAGGCTTCAAAACACAGTGAATAGTTCAAAATGTAGTCATTCGATTTATGTATGTTTGAAATAAAATCATACTACATTGTGTTAAGGAACAAAGTTAATGGTTAAAACACATTGTAACAATTTCAAGTTTTCCACCTACGAACAATATATGTATAGCTCACTTTATCATGTTATTATAGCTTCTGTTGCTTGAGCAACTGATGCTGCTGTTAATTAATGTGTTGGAACCATGACCATGACCATGATCATATCTCTTCTCATTAAGTACATGGCAATGAGAAATTAAATGGAGGCTGGTTAGAGTTCAGAGAGGACATTGGTAGGTTTATATGTGATCAATTCACGTTCTTATACAAAACAAATGTTTTAACCCCCTGCCCTTTCCTAGCTTACCTTTTCCAGCCTTGCATATCCTTTTCTGACAATGAAAATTTCCTGGCCATCCCTTCTCAAGCAGAAATCTTGTCTTCCCTCAATCCTTCCAAGTCCCCAAGCCCAGATGACATGACAATCTCCTTTTTCAAAATTTTTGGGGAATCGTCGGCCAAGATGTCATCCGAGTTGTCCAAAACATTTTTATATCTAGTCGTGTTCCTAGAGCAATTAACAGAACCTTTGTGGTTCTTGTCCCCAACATTAACTAGATTTCTTGCTTTAACCATATTCGCTCCATTAGTCTTTGTAATACGGGTTACAAAATCGTCTAAAAAATCGTTGTCTCCAGACTCAAGCCTTTTCTCCCTAGGCTAATCTCCCCTAACCAAGTTCCTTTTATCTCTAGCAGATGGATTAGGGAGAATTTCATCATTGTCAACGAGATCTTGCATTGCATGCGAGGAAAAAAGGGTTCGCAAGGCTTTTGGGCTATCAAAATTGATATGAAAAAAGCCTTTGATAGGGTTGATTGGCAGGTTTTGAGCAATATCTTCTCTCAATTTGGCTTCTCTGGCAGAGTTATAGGTCTCCTTGATTAGTGCTTTGCTGTGGACTTTCTTGACATCCTGCTCAATAGTAGTATCATGGTCCGATCAAACCAGACAGAGGCATCTGGCAAGAGGACTCTTTCTCCCCTTTTCTCTTTATAATTTTCATGGAGCTCTTTTCTCGATTGCTTTTTAAGCTTAAGGATGAAAGAAAAACTCAGGGCATTAAAATTTCTAGAACAAGCCCTGCAATCTCCCACCTTCTCTTCACCGACAATACCATGCTCTTTTGAAGAGCCAATAAGGAAAATGCTTTTTACCTTGCTAACTGCCTTGACAATTTCTATAGATGGACAGGTCAATCCATCAATTTCTCCAAATTCGGTTGCATGTTCTCCTGGAACACTAGCCCCAGGGTGAAACCAAACATAAAGCATATTCTTAGCATGAAAGAACTACCAAAAGACTCAAAATATCTTGGAAATCCTTTGCTTCCAAGAAGAAATAATGTTGCAGGGCTTAATGACATCTTCAAGAAGATTGAATCTAAGCTCCTTAGCTGGAAAGCTAAACTGATCTTGCAAGCGGGCACGTGCAGCCTGATCAACTCGGTAATCTTTGCCACCCTGGTTCACACAATGTCCACAATTGCCTACCTCTTCAATTGGTGCTGCAAGGTTGATGGACTTGTTAGAAAAAATTTATGGACTGGAAAAACCTCCAAGACACATTTTTGGACTCCTATTGCTTGGAATAAAATTTGCAAACCCAAGAAAAGTGGTGGCTTAAGTTTGAGAAAGATGGAACATATCAACAAAGCCCTTTTTTGCAAAGTGGGATGGTTTATGGCCTCCAGCCCTGATCTCCTGTGGGTTAAGACCATCAAAGCAAAATATTTCTCCTCATCTTCTATCTTGAGGTGCAAACAAAGATCCTCCTCCTTTCCCCAATGGATTGGAATCCTTCGATCCCGCTCTCTCCTTGCAAAAAGGCTGTGTTATAGGGTAGGAAAGGGAAATCTCTGGAATTCTGGTAGGATCCCTAGATCTTTCAAAATTCTCTTTTCCTTCTAACTCCTAAAATACCTGAAGCCACCCTTGAGATTGGTATGGTTGGCAACCTACTGCTGCAGAATAATAGGTGGAACCTCGCTCGCCTTAATGAACTCTTTGATGAAGATACAATCAAGAATATCAAAAAAAAATTATGGACTGACCCTTTCTTGGAGGATTCTAAGATTTGGTGGTCTTCAAATCTCCATGATAGGCTGAAACTCTTTTTATGGAAGCTAGCTAGCTTCGGCCTCCCTGATTGCCTATAATATGAATCTTCAGTCCTCTAACTGTCCCTTTGGCTGTAATGAAATTGAAACTGAATACCACTTGTTCTGGAGGTGCCAGAATGCCAAAGCCCTATGGTTTGCCTCCCCGTGCAGCCTTAGATGAGACCTTCTCCGCTTGGACAACCTCCATCAATTCCTTGACTGTTTGAGTAACCCTTTTGGAATTATGCCCGTGCATAATGTTGACAAGAAAGATTTCTTTCTCTTTGTTGCAATCACGCTTGACCATATCTAGAAGATCCGCAATTCCTTTGTTCATGATAATAAGGTTTTCAACCTTGAAGAGAGTATTCATATTTTGAATCTTAGGTTTGGAGATTATAAGACAAGTCTCTCCGTGACTCCTTTGCCAAGACCCCCTCCCAGTCTTGCGTCTCATTGGCTCGATCCCCCCTCTCACTTCATTAAGATCAATTGTGATGCTTGGGTTAAGAATGATATTGCTTATTTAGGTACTGTTGCTAGAAACCATAGAGGTTATGTGATCAAAATTCAAATTTTCAAAAGTCCCGTGGATTGTCCCAAAGTCGTCGAAGCCTTGGCCATCCTCAAAGCTACAAATCTTGCTTGCCTTGAAGAATGGAAGTTCGTCTACTGCGAGAGTGACGCCAAAGCTATTATTCAAGCTTTAAACAATCCAAGACATTTTCCTCCCCACTGGTTTGCCTTTGGTTTCATTAAAAAAAAACTTTATCCTCTTTAAACTCCTTTTCTTGTATTAAGTTTGTCTGGACTCCCCGAAATTGTAACAGGTTTGCCCAATTTGTTGCAAAATAGGGTCATCTTCATTCTGTAACATGGACTTTTTACCCTAATACAATGCCCCCCTCTTTTGTTTCTCTTTGGAACCAAGAATCTAGCCTAAGTGCTAGTTCTTGATTCTTGCAGCTCCTTTTGTTTGTTCCTTTTAATACAACTCCCTTTTTTAGCAAAAAATAAATAAATAAATAAATGTCTTATATATTTGAATAAAAAAATATAAATTTTTATATTAAAAAATGTATAATTTTTTTATCCATGTTTTTATATTTCATATAATTATTTTATACATCTATAAAAAAAAATGCTTAATTGATTTGATAGGTAGATATGGAAAATAGAAAAGTTTTCAAATTTTCATTTTCTTCATTCTGAGTTTGATTTTTAAGTTCAACTTTGTATTTCTTATATTCGGATATTGTTATTTGATCTTAAGGAAAAATACGTTCACACATAAGAATTTGTATCAAAATTAGGAGCCACTTAAATACCAATTTTTTATTTTTATTTTTTTTCCTGCTAGTAGATGTCTATGAAGTTTGAAAAAAAGAAAAATTATCTCCCTTACAGATTTTCAAACGAGTAGTCTTCTTTAAATATTGAACCCAAAAATCATACATAACACAAAAAGATCATTTTTCACTTAAAGCTCTAAATCATCCCTAGCTATGTGTTCCCTGAAGATATTTGGGTCTCAACTTCATCAATTGAATCTATCATCCACTGTTGGAGTTATACTTTTTGGGTCTCACTTAAAATATTATCTATTATGATAATTCTCTATGTATTTGATTATAAAATAATTTGTTATTTGATATAATTAAATTATTGATAAAATAAATTATTATTTATTCTTTCAAATTTTCAAAAGACCCTGTGTGAGATCCAAACTTTATTATGATAGAATACATGAAAAATAAAAGAGTGAAAATATCCATTCTGTAATATTTTGAATTTTTTTTTCTAAGATATAGTTGAGTCCACACTCTGTTGTACAGCCTGAGAATAATTTTGGAAGATATAGCAGATCTAGTGGTAGATCCTAATAGTAAATCTAGTGGCAGGTTATAGATCATGTAGCAAATCGGGAGATAGTTCGTAGATTCAGGTGCAGATCGTAGATCTGATAGATTCGTTATACCACGTATTAAATTCAGAAAGTTAGATTATGTTCTACGTGCAAGGTATTTTGTTTTATCTTTTATAAAATGATTCAGTTACATATGAGTCATATGATTTAATTTTACGCTTCCGCAATATATATATATATATATATATATTTCCAACACCTCCTCCTGCATGGTGAAAAAGATGTGTCCTTTCTTTGTTAATTGCACATTAATTAACAAATTTTATTGTCTACTTGAGCAAAAAGAGCACAACACTACTTAGAACAATACTTTGCTGTTTCAATTTTTAGAATAATTATTTCAGCGATACCATATGATTAGAGTGCAATTCACAAAACAACATCTATAGAGCAGATAAAGTTCTTTAAACTGTTTTATTTGTCATATTCCTTAGATGCTTACTTCAATTGAGAATTTCCTATGAGATTAGTGATGATTTGTCCACAACTTCATGGATCACCAATTAGTATTTCAGGAACATGATCCGAGATGTGAACTACCAACTGCTAGAAAAGTCCAAATATTTGATAATGAAAATTTAAGCAACAAATTATTTGGATAAAGAGCAAAAGAGGTGTATCAAATGGTAGAAAGCATAAATTACCTCTACTCCTTTCTCTTGAGCCTTCCCAAAAAAGAGCGACAAAACATCATCGAGAATTGCTCACAATTCAAACCTCTTCTCCTCGAGCTCAAGCTTTGCAGATTCAATCTTTGCCATGTCCAAGACCTCATTTACAAGTGAGACTAGAGCCTGGCCTGAGCAATTCTAACATAATCTTGTTGACTTACATCCAGATTTGTGTCACTAAGCATATTCAGCATTCATGAAAAAAAGAACATAATTATAATGTCATTGTTCATCAAGTTTTTCTCTGAGGCTTTGATTTTATTTATTCACCTAGTTGGCTACAAATGGAACTCTTTAAAAAATGAGGAATTTCACAAACTCACCAACAAAACCATTTATTAGGTTACTGATCTCATGGGACATCTTAACAAGGAACTAAAAATTAAAAAAGAGTTAAAAATTTAATTAGAGAAAAATGCATATTGTAGAGCCAAAGATTAATTGCAGAAATAAAGGTTTATAAAGCAGTATATACCTGGGATTTGGCAACATCAGCTTCCTCGGCCAATTTTTTGAGCCCCATCATATGGCTGTAATCTTCTTCCACTTTTGCATTTTGATTTACAGTTGCATTGAATATATGTCTACCGAGTAGAGTAATCGCAAGGATGCCAATTGAAGTTGCAATAACCATGGAAAAGCTAACTTATGTTTGAATCTGAGTTAAGAAGCTAAACTGGTTTGTTGACTCATTTCAACTACTTTGCATAGAATATAAAAGAGATGATGACACACAACCTATCCGCTTAAGCTTTTGGGATCAGTGGTAATTTAACATAGTATTATAGCCAAGAAAAACCAAACGGCAATAGGTTCAAAACTCAATAGCTCCACCCAAACAAAAATATACGTGAGAACCCAATTAAACCCAAAAGAGGTAAGGCCAAAAGTGCACATGTAAGGATCCAAACGAATAAAAATAAAATATAAAGAAATGATGACCCGCATTCTATCAACTTAAACTTTTGGGATCAGTAGTAATTCAACAAAAACTACCAAACAATATAGTTATTTGAAACTTTAAAGTTCAAATATATATATATATATAGTTCTACAGTCCGGATAACTGGATAACACCAATCCAAATAAAAACTTGAGTGTAAGGTATTGACCTTTTCTGGCTGTTGGATTAAACCAATGGTCCAAATCTTTTTTTTGGTTTTTTTTTTTTGTTTTTGAGGAAATATAAATCTATATTGTTGGTTTAATCCAACGGCCAAAAAAATGTCTATTTTAAATCTCACGTTTTTATTTGGATTGCTATTGTCCGGTTATCTGGATTGTAGTTGAAAAATTTCAGACAATAAATCTCTGATAAGAAAAAAAAATTGTATATTATATATTACATACATATATATATATAAATTAACAAAACTTTTATCGTGTCTTGATTACACACTATAAGAGTAAACCAAGGTTGTATGTCATATATTACATACATATATATATGTATGTATGTATATATAAATTAACAAAACTTTTTATCATGTCTTAATCACACACTATAACAGTAAACCAAGGCAAGATGCATTTATAACACAAAAACATAACATAGAAGTCATTAGTACAAAGAAGAGATTATTGACAATGTACCTGTAATAAATCTCATGCTTCTTGAAAAGGATCCCCTAAATTTAGGGTGCTAATGTGCTACAACCCATCATCTGAACCATTTGAATGAGTATACATGCTAATTAGCTATGAGTGATTGGTAGTGTCATATACGTATACGAGGATATTTTTCTTGATTGCAAGTTGTAGGTAATTTTTCAACAAGAGACTCGAAATCAAAGACTCCACTAAGATATCTACTAGGCACCAGTGCAAGTATTAACATATTTCCATGTTATCTAGTTTATCAACGTAATGATTTTGAGTATTCGACATGCAATATTATGGATTTTATAGCAGTCATAGCTTTAAGACACTTTTGCAGACCTTAAAGGAAACAAAATGTCCCATTCTAAACGAATGAGACTCTTACAATATGAATATTGTAACTTTCCATGGTCTGTTACAAGCATATTCTATCCATGGTCTATTACAAACATAATGTATACAATTAATTCAAGCAATTTATTGCAACTTTCAATGGTTTGTTTCAAGCATATTCTTTCTTCATTTTTTTTTGTTTATTTTTTCCTTTCCTCTTCCTTTTATTTATTGCTTCCTTTTGAGTTGTAATGAAAATTTAACAAATTAATACAAAAGTTGAACATAAGGAGAATTGAAGAAACCCTCGAAATTATTCAAATTTTGATTTTGAGACAGCACATACCCATTAATTTCTTGAGGGGAGGTCTGCCTTGTAGACATCAAAGGTCAATATACTCTAAGATGGTTAGTTTTGAGTTGCGGAAAAATAGCAGTTAGGACCCTTTTTCCTCATGCTCTTGCATGCAAAACATTTTCACGATCTTTCTGTTGGAACATAAGTGAAAAGATATATAATGTTAGAGTACTGTGTGGTGTTATGATCACGTTTAATTAGCACGTTAAGTTATGGGATTGATAGTAACTTAATAAACTATTAATCCAAGTTCTCTATTGAGACTTCTTTTCAAATCCTAGTAACCCTTTTTCACTAATTTGTTGCTTGCAAATTAGTGACAATAAGCTAGAAAAAAACCTACCATCCCGAACAACATATCAAGTGACACTGCATGCAAAATGGTATCCTGTGCAAAGATGACAGAAGCATATTCTTACTGAACAGGGGATGTCACTATAAGAAATCTGGCCTACAGCCACAACGGGCGATCGTGCCTGAAGGCCATTTTTTCGTCGCTAAATCCATTCAGTTATGCAAAACACGTCATAACAGCTCCGTGACAATAGGTGCGTCACAGAAAGTCCCTAGCCAAGAAAAAAGTAGCGGTTCGTGACTGAATGTGTCACATTCAGTAACAAAAAATGTTGTAACTGAAGTTCGATTTTTTCGTTACTGAAACCATTGTTTTCGTGACTAAAGCACGTAAATCAGTTACAAAAATTTTCGTGTCTATTTAATGAATTAGTGACGACGTGGTCGTCGTGACTAATTCGATGTGTTTTAGTCACGGTTTTAATGTGTGTGACTACATTGCCCTAGATTTAGACACGAATGTTTTCGTGTCTAAATGTGCTTTATATTAGCCACGATTGTTAATGCGAACCATAGACCGCAACATATTGATTAATGCAGCTAAACATTGCACTCCATAGGAAAACAACAAAGTTAGAATGAAAAAAATTTCTGCCATCCATACAACTATATAAGTAGGAAAAACTAAAAAAATTCCAAAAATAGTTTACTCAAGTTACACACATGTAAAGATAAAGCTACAACAACCGAATAGCCATGTTCATGTTAACTTGGTCTCATCAAAATCAAAGTCAACTAGAGCAATGATATATTGTAAGAGGATCATTTATAAATGAGAAAGAAACAACAAAATTGAAAGAAAGACAAAATAAAGCTAGACATTGACGAATCAAAGAGACCATTTATGCTACAAAAAGACCAACATTTAGGTAGTAAGTTTCTGCAAGGACTTGGAATAAACATAACTTTTACTTCTTTTTTGGTTCTTGGTAAAAACTGTAACATCCCGTTTTAATAAAAATACTACAAATTTTCAAAGTTTGACCAGTTTGACCATGAGTGGGCTTATGGTTGACTTATTGTGTGGATATGCTTTAGCTTTGACGGTGGTACAGTTGTGTAGAGCTAATCGATACGAGTTCGTAGACTAGTAGTATGCTTAATTCGGGGCTAAGACCATGATGTTATGGTTAAAATAGTGTGAGGGGCATTTTGGTAATTTTGCAAAGATGACATTAAAAGAGTGGGAAATGACTAAATTGCCTTTACCCTCATTTTTTTTTTAAATTCTCCAGAACGGTCTGGAAGCAGACGATTCCCCCCTCCCCCGACAGTGCTTTCCCCGCACAGAACCCCCCACCAAAGGCCTCCTTTCTCTTAGCCGGCAACGGCCCTTTTCCAGCCAGATTGGGCCAGAAATCACCCAAAACTTGGATCCAGTGGCCTCCTCTTCTCAACCGTACTGGTGACAGCCCGTGGAGCAGCCCAGATCGCTGGGGAATGCGATAAACCCGGTCAGCCTCTTATCTGCAATCGCCAGATTCCAGCGAGGAATTGGCCAACCCACCACTTGGGAAAGGTTGCCCATGTCGCCCTCTACCTTTCCCCTCCAAGCTTTGGCTGTGAAACCCAGAGAGTCGCCAGAAAGTTTGAAAAAACTGGCGAACGTGTTTCTCCTCCGGTCACCGAATTTCGGCTGGTTCCGGTTGAAGGGTCGGTCCTTTCCCCCTATTTTGGACCCCCTGAACCCAAATCCACGATCATTTCTTCCCGAATCCTCCCCAGATGAGCGGTGTGTTGGATTAGTGTTCGGCTGTGACTTTCCGACCATTTTTTGGCCATCACCGGCGGCAATTGGGCAAAGTAAGATTACTACTGATACCTACACTCTTCAAGCTTCATTTTGATATATAATTTACGTATTATAATTGAGTATTTGAAATTTACTTAATTTTGAGCTATGTTGGTGATAACTGTTAAAAATGGGAATTGTTTGGTGATTTTATAATTAATATATGAAGTTTGATTTTAGGTTGAAGGATTATCATTAGTTGAGAGCAATTATGAATTGTGGGTTGGAATGGTCTATGAGGAATGTAATGACTATAAATAATTACGTATATATGTGAGTATGTGTATATATATATATATATACATTGAATGTGTATAGTTTTGTAATGGTTGTTTGTTTAAAGTGTGGGATGAATTTGTGCACCTCTGATGCTTGTTCGTGTGAATGTATTATGATTGTGATATATATATGTATATAAATGTATATGTATATATACACTGAAAGAGTGGATTTAATGTTTCAATGATGAGTGAATGAATTGTGACTGGTAGACTGGTAGATTAATTTAGTTGACGATTTATGGTATAAATATGTATGTGTTATGTTTTCATGGTTTTCTTTTGAGTTTAAGATTGATTAATGATTGTTGATGTGCTCTTTTATTCAATGGAATTTCAAAGATTATATGTATATGATTGTTGTTGGTGAGATTGAAATTGTGGAAATTGTGGGATGCATAATGGAGATGTTGTACAGTGATGTGGATGATGATGGTTATGATGTTGGAGAGGGTACCCTCAGCCATATGAAAGCCTTTTAAACGCCATGATTCCTAAAGACCAAGGTTCGTGATGACTGCACTCCATTTTCACCACGATACCTTGGGGCGAAAGATCGTGATGATGGTTACCCCTCTGTGTGATATTAAACTGCTAAATTGTTAATGAAAAATGTATAATATATATATATAATACTTTGTTATTTTCTCTAGAATAAATGCATGCATATTCATACATGTGTTAATTGAATATTTTATTTATGGATTTAAAGTAAATGTTGTGAATGTGGTCATTTTCGTGTGGACTCATACATGCATGATATATATGGTTGATGACTGTTTGGCCCGCCAAGTAGGGGTGATATTTAGTTGGGCGATGATTTATGCCGCCAGACTATTTGCTTGGGAGATGGATTATGCCGCCAAGCTATGATTATTATTTTAAACTTGTTTGAAAAGCTTAGATGAAACTAAAGGTGATTAAAATATGTTAAGTGAGGAATATATGATGTATATATTGTTATTTATGCATTTTACTTTGGTTGTGATTCTTGTTAATTATTGGAGCTTATTTTGAATTATTGGTGTGGTTGAAAGTCATTTAGAACATATATTTGTCAAGTTGACTTCTGAATAGCAATTGTATCAGAAGTGGCATATTTGGTGTAAATATGTTTTAAGAACTACAGGTAGCTTGATCCCTATTAATAAGGGTATGTAGGTAGCTCAATTTTTTTTCTAAACTGAGTCCAGCTATGGAAAAATATAATTGTTATATTTTATTTGAATGCTGAATTATTCTTTGAGATGTGATTACTGTGTGGAAATGTTTGCTGGTAGATTGGATAAGGTTTAGGAATGTTTTTTCATGTAGTATTTGGGGAATGTCAGAAAAACGGATGAAATGCTGCCGAATTTTTTAATAAAATTTCTGGCAGTAGAGAAAATTTTTCTGTCTGTTGGTTTTCGTTATATTATTAATGGTTTAGTAGAGATAAATGACTGCTTATTGGCTTAATAGCAATATTAAGTCATGCATGCAGGATCTAGGTGGTTTGGGTCCTGTCAAAAACATGACCAAAAATAATAGGAAAAAATGCTAAACCAAACAAAAATGGGAAAATCCAACATATATTAATTATACTATGAATTTAGGCTAATTTTTACCCCACTTATAAATGCTAGAANTTCTTTAAATATAATACAGAATAAAAATAAAAACAATGTTTAGGAAACAAAAATAAAATAAGTAAAGTGAAGAATTTTAGCACTTGAAGGTGTAGCTCAGTGGTAGGAGTCAGCCGAGCTTTCACACCTGCGAGTACGGGAGTTAAAGTTTAAGTCTTGCTAGTCCCATTTGGACTCAAATGTTCATCTCCGTTGCTAATGCACGAGTGGCAGTGTGGACTCCTACTGGGTTGAAAAAACTCCTAAATTTGTTCTACTCACTAAATAACTCTTAGACATATGATCCCGCTACGAATATGTTCTTATTATTTAGAAAAAAAAAAAAAAAAAAGTGAACAATTTTAGCAATTGAATTTTGTTTGGCATTTAATTAGGATATATTGGGTATTTTATTAAAATAACAAAGAAAAAAGGGTAAGTTATAAAGTCTTTTTTTGGAAATTATGGTAAGTAATGGAGTATCATTGAATTGTCATGCATAAGTTTTTTTTTTTTATTACGTCATGCATAAGTTAAAAGAGTTGCTTTTTATTTTTATTTTTTGCTTTTTATGAAAGTTTAAAATTTTCTAAAGCTTTTCAAAATAGTTTAAAAAACCTAGTTTTTATTATTTTTATTTTTGTGAACAAGTTAACAATTAAACCTTTTTTTTTTTTTTTAACACATGCTAATTGTTTCATCAATAATAGGATGAGTTTCTTCAAAAGCAGATGTGATTCCTAGGCAGTTTGCCAAATTTTCATTTTTTGTTGGTACTAACAAATCAAAACTTTTGTTTAATGTCTGAGCTGAAAACCCCTCAGTTTAATGTTTGCCAATGTAGGTAATTATCAATAGTTGGCAAGTTAAGGTGGCTATTTTTCTCTTTTCTTTTCTTTTTTTAAAATTTTCAGGAGAGGCTTGCATCATCAAGTCTGACCTTGAAGACAGGAGGCGGGGCTCTGGGAGTTAAACAAATTTATTTATTTATTTATTTATTTTTGTATTTTTTTTTTTTTTTTTTGTATTCAAACGTATGGAATTTGGAAACCATTGAGTATATATATTTTCAGTTCAAACATCAATTTGGATAAAATTTACAGAATAAATTATTGTAAAGTTAAATAAATAAAATCTTTTTATTATTTATCCCCGTTAATTACTAAGCTCTTTCACTATATTTTTTTTTTACTTTGATCATTTANAAAATAAAGAAACTTAAAGAAAAACTAAATCAAACTCAAAATTAAAACCATAAATCCAAGGGATTAACAGATAGCAAGAAGACATTTTGGAAAGCATACAAAGTGGTGCAAAGTTTTAGCATTTCAGACACAAATAAAGAGGTCATTTCCGTGAAGAAAGCATTCGAAACAGTAGGAGAATGGTTATGAACAATCCACCTCTGTTTTCTGCTTCACAAAGCGAGGAGTAGACGGCGGCGGTCTCTCAGCGATGCGGCTACAATATCGGCTCCTCGGCGCACCAATGCGTCCTCTGTTTTGCCGAAGAGTTTGGGTACGGCTGGCCAGGCAGTGGATGATTGTGGAGAATGTGGCAACTGTTCGCAACAGACATCAAGGGCCACACCAGACCTTTTGAGACGAAAGGCACATAATATAATTGGCCAAAATAGTGCCATTTTGGTATTTTTTAATGTAATTGGCCAAAACGGTCACAAAAAACTTTTTGTGACTATGTAAATTTCATCAGTTGACTAGTCAAACTCAAAGTATTTAGTCACGAAGACCAAAAATTTGTAACAGTATGTTTTAAACTTTTGGAGGGTAAATTTTCCTCCGAAAAATTGACCCATTAGTTACGTAAACATCTTACGATTTAATATTTCGTAACTGAAAATAACAAATTTTTTAAACAGTCATGAAAAATTTTTTTTGAAACTAAAAAGGTATCTTTTGTCACAAAAATTATTTCGTAGCTTCAATTTTCGTTGTTGTAGGCCAAATTTCTTGTAGTGTGTTATGAACAGGGTTTTGTTCAAAGCTATCCATCCTTTTAATAACCCAGCCTTGTTGCTTAATTCTTGAATTTTTCCCTTTCAGAGTGGACCACCTTCACAGAATATGTTATTGTAGTAGTAGTAATAATAATAATAATTTCTTATTTACTAGTCTAGAAACGTTATATAATCCATCTTCAGTGAATTATACACGTACAGTATCTAGACTAGTAATTAGAAAATATTATTATTATTATTACTTATGCTACGAGGGTGGTTCACTTTGAAAGGTAAGAACTCGAGAAGCAACAAGGCTGGACTATTAAAAGGATGGATGACTTTGAACAAAATCTCGTTCATAACATCCCCTGTTCAATAAGAATATGCTCCTGTCATGTTTGCACAGGATACCATTTCTCATGTGGTGTCCCTTGATATGTTGTTCGGGAAGGTAGGTTTCCTTTGTTTACTGTGAATAGTGTGTGATCATGACATGATAAAAGTTTTGTTAATCTATATATATATATATATATATATATATATATATATATAACATACAGTTTTTCTCTTATTAGGGATTTATTGTCCGAAATTTTTCATGGACAACGTAAAAATAGAAATGCATTGTCCTACAAAAATTCTCCTTGATGGGGGAAAATCATATTTTATATACATATATATGATTTTTAAAGTTGCAAATAACTATTGTTTGGTAGTTTTCTATGCAAAGTAGTTGAAATGAGTTAACAAACCAATTAAGCTTCTTAACTCAGATTCATGCATAAGCTAGCTTTGCCATGGTTAGCAATAACTACTTCACTTGGCATCCTTGTGATTGCTCTGCTCGGTGGACATATATTCAATGCAACTGTAAATCAAATTGCAAAGGTGGAAGAAGATTACAATCATACGATGGGTCTTAAAAAACTTGCTGGGGCAGCTGATGTTGCTAAATCCCAGGTATATACTGCTTTATAAGCCTTTATTTTTGCAATTAATCTTTGACTAAGATCCTATCATATGCATTTTTCTCTCATCGAATTTAAAGTCTTTTTTTTGGTATACATTTTTAGTTCTTGCTGTGTCCCATGAGATCAGAACCCCTATCAATGGTGTCGTTGGTGAGTGTGTGAAATTCTTTATTTTTTAAGTGAATTTCATATGTTGCCAACTAGAAATAAAATTAGAGCATCAAAGAAAAGCTTGATGAACAATGACATTATAATTATGTTCATTTTTTTTCAGTAATGCTGAATATGCTTAGTGACATAATTGGATGTAACTCTAGTCTCGCTTGTAAATGATGTTTTGGACATGGCAAAGATTGAATATGGTAAGCTTGAGATCGAGGAGGTGCGATTTGATCTGCGAGCTATTCTCGATGATGTTTTGTCACTTGTGGGTTGACTTAGAAATTGTAGAAACTAGACAGGGGTGGATTCATGGAGGATGGGCAGGGGCCATGGCCCTTTTAAAATATTGTTAACTTATAAATAAATTTAGAATTTAAGATCTAAAATTGATGGGTACAGATCCCGTGAAAACTAGCGACAAAATTATTATTCAAATTATTATTTTTTGGAATAATAATTTTGAATACAAATTTCACAATTTCTAACATAAATAATAATAAAAAATGATAGGTGTAATATAATCTTCATTTTCATTGAAATTTTTTTTTCTATCCAAATTAATATGTTCGAATTAGTAATAGAGAGTATACATATTCGTTTTCCTCAAAAAAAATTATTTTTCTAAATCGACCTCAATTGCTAATATTTCTGGATTATCTCTGAAATCCTTAAACTAGTGGTTGGCATAAATGTACAAACAAAACTTGGTTAAGTTCGATTCGTTTAATTAACTTGATCGATTTGGACCATTTTTAACCCAAATTAACCAAACTAAAATATATAATTTTTTAATATTTTTATTATAAAAATATATTTTATTTTAAGATTTGAATTTTTGAAAAAGTAATATATTATAAAAAATTATTAAAAAATTAAAATAATACATATTAAAAAAAATGAACTAATGATTCAAAATCCAAACCAAGTAGATGTTTGGTTTCTCCAGCTGAGACAGACTTCTATGCCACGGTCATATATGCTAGCTGGTGCGATCAACCACTAACAGATAAACACTCGTATAATGGGCTAGTATTTAGTATTTTTTAGTATATTTTCCTTCTTTCAGTGCTTGTCTCTCTGTTCCTAATTTTCTTCTTCTTTCTCTATCTTAAGGTTAGATTTGTCCTAGAGTTTCACAAAGGGAGGAAGAGAGAAAGATGAAAGTGCAGAAAAATTGAGCTAAAAAACAGTAGGGAAAAAAAGAAGAAGTTTTAATCGGTTATTCTAAAAGATTTATCGACAAAAATACAGTATTAAAAATTACAATATTAGAATTTAATATATTATAAAAATAAATATAAAATTATAAAAATAAATCTGCTATAATTTGAAGCAATAGGAAGCACTTGATAAGTAAAACAAACTTGAAAATTCATGACAAAGATTATTGTGTATAAAAAATTACATACCTGTGGAAGGAAAGAGTCCATATCTAACCGACCACCAGACCTACTGGAATAGCTTATCATATAATTGATTCACAGCATCAGTCCAAGCATTTGTGTTGATAGTGACTGCCTGAAAGGCAATGTGAAACTTATGACCATATGAAAAATTGGGGACCAATTTTTCAAAAGTACATTTTATCCTAGATGTAAAAAATTTAACCAATTTTTTTTTTATAGTTTGCCAGTAGTTATTCATTTTTTTTTTTTAATTATGTGACATTACATCACACACATGCTCACCAAATTATGTAAACTTTACTAAGCTGTAGGCACATTAATTAAAGCTGAGCAGGCACAGTAATCGTGACTATACGGCAATATTCCCCCTCAAAACTAACATGATGTCTTCCAACCAACAGTTTTAGAATTCTTATAAAGTCCTAACACAAATATTTGATTGAAAAAACATATATAAGAAACCATAAGTAAGCATATTTTTTCATTCAGTAGCATCGTCAAAGGATAAACACTTTCGAGTGTGAGGAAGAGAAATTCGGAGGGTCAGGGATGAAGGATAAAACAAAAAGATGGGAAAAGCTTAAAATGCAGAGAAGGAAAACTCCATGAAACTCAAATCATTCACCACTGGACTTTCCCCATATCAAGATAAAGTTTTGAACAGAACCATTTTTATGAGGTCCATCTTTCTCTTTGAAAATTCCCAGCAACAAGAAACTCAAAAAGGAATTAGTGTTTTGAAAAATTGAACTTCGATACAGAGAGAGAGAGAGAGAGAGAGAAAGATCATGAATCGATTAATATTTATATATAAAGCTATAATATGGGTTTTGAAAAATTGAGAGTCATGTTTACGCTGCAAGAGACGCACAAACACAATGAGAGGAGAGTAGATGAGCCACGTGTATGTGTGTATTTGGACCGTATATACTAATATTTTTAAATTAATATTTTAATCCAT